>QNQO01010473.1:0-47148 GCA_003290165.1 Berberis thunbergii
CATTGCCATTCAAACAAAGAACATCTACAACAACTAACCAGAGTAAGCACAAAGGCCAAAGAATCTGCCATTGCTGCTGGAGCCTACTGATTTCCTTCAGAACTGTTAATGAAGTGACAATTCGAGGTATTCCATGTGTTTTAATTTCTACAGGTTTTCACAATTAATTTTAGTTTACGTCTACTTGGAAGTTGCTATACGAGCAAAATAAATGTCTGTTGCACGCCTCACTTCTCTGGTATTGTAGATCATAGCAAGGCTCTGTCAAGGTGGAACTGCGATTTTGGGATTATAGCAAAGCCATTTGTAGGTGCACACCCTGGATAGGTGGGGAACCAAGTACCCTCCTAGGTCCCGACACAAGGTTAGAATTCTAACTTTTCCATAGTGATTTGCCATGTGCAAGTGGTAAACAAATCCCTTATTTACAGTTTTCTCACACAAATTACAAATGATGTCAAAACCCATCCTAAAGGGTAGACCCTAAATGTCATTGCCATATGAACAAATCTAGGTTTTAGCAAGCAATGATGAAGGTGGATGAAACATTGGCAATGGAGATTGGTTCAAGCCAACATAGATTTTTATGGTGTCAGGTGTGGTTGCACTAGCTAGCCTACCTAGGTGTTGTACTTTTGACCATTTGGTTGGCTTTTACAGAGAAACAGAAATAAAGGAATAAAAGGAAAAAAAAATGTTTTTCTCCAAGTTGAAGTGAAATATGCAACCATGTAATGCTTCTTACTTTCTAATGCCTTGTGTAAGCCAAAACATGATGAACTCGATATGAACATGAGCGATATTTCACTTGTCAACTGATCATGATCCTAATGGTAATCCAGAAAGAAGATGACCATAAAAAAAGCCTTGCTAATTAATGCGAGGGTGTTTTCATCATTTTCTACTATCAATGACATAGGCAGAGCTTGGTATGTGTAGGTTTTTACTAGGTCAGCTGGCAAGACTTGTTAAGCGGATGGTATCAACAAGTCCTTGATGCAAACCATATCAAAGATGGAAACAAATACACAAATGCACAAAAGCAAACAATGGATGACTCACTTACAATCCAAACAAAATTTCCTAAACCCAAAGATAGAATAGATGACTCACTTACAAAGAGTTGGAAGTCACAAGAGAGATGCGTCTTGGCACTTTGAGAGATGGCATTTTTAAGTTGTTGCATTTTGGAAAGTTTGAGGGTTTCGATTTTGAGAGATTTGTCGAGGGAAAAGAGAAGATTTGCAAGATATTTGAGTGTGGGGAGATATTTGAATCTGAGAGATGGAGGAATTTCGAATAGGGGAGGGAATGAACCGTTTGCGATTTGAATGGTGAAGGGAAAAAATTTGGGTTTTTATTTATATAGGTGTGTGAAAAAGTATGGTGATATGAAAAGAAAGTAGGTGGTGTGAGAGAGTAGAATGGTGTGAGAAAAAAAATATGGTGGTGTGGAGTAGTCGCTGCCTTTTCCATATCCTACCAAAAGATCTTTAGTTTTTGGAGAAGAGGCGAGAGTGATGATGGTGTTGGATGACAAGATTGGCAAGCTCTCCCTTCGAAAACTATATAGATCATATAATAATAATAATAATAATATATTATTATTATTATTAATATTAATTATTATTATTTTTAATAATCATGGTATATATCGACTCTTCGGTAGCTAATGAGTGAGAGCGAAGGCATCTACAATTGGAAAATATTGTAGTATTTCCAATTTATTTGGTTGACTAATTGAAATGTTTTTATATAGTTCTTCCAATTTAATTAAGAAAATATTTTTGTAGTGGTACTAGGATACGGGATATGTATAGGTCTCCTTAGAAGTCTCCTTTTTATTACAAACCTATTATGGTGCATTGAAAAGCTTAATAACCCCATTGGAAATGTGTCTTAACTATGAAAATTGTGACATTATCTACAAATCTTGAGACATCATCAAAACTATTGAGATTTACAGCTTTTAGTTAGGGACGAAGTCACATAAACCTTCTCTCAGGGCTGACATTCCTGCTCTGGAACCTCGTTTCGTAGTTCAACAATAAGAATAAAACTATAAAAATAGATTACATATATTCACGTTCTGGAGGCATTCAATACTCTAAAACAAATATAAACTAAAGATGTTCTTTGACAATTTGAACATTAAGGAATTCTTAAGAGCTTCGACACTCTCGTTCTCACTTTGGTGAGCAGTCCTTAGCAAAAGTCTCAACATGGTGTTTTCTGATTTACGAAAGGAAGCTTTCTTTACTTTCTTCCATCACCTTTTTGCTTATTGTCAGTATTAACAGACAATAGTATAACCCTCGTAAATCATGATACTGACCACTGGTAACACACAGCTTCAAAACATAATCACCAACACTAACCTCAATTCATGCATTCTCTTAATGGTGAGACAAGTGCATGAAAACTGCAAATTATGCTAATGAACCGATGAATGACTGAAAATAAATTAAGGGAGAATAACCTTCTACCATTATTAACTTTTCAGGTTTGGTTTTCCCATTGGATATGTTCTTAGGAAATATTCATATGAACCAAGTGATCGACATCATTTTCTAGTTTTTTTTAGAGAAAAAACACATAAATCCAAAATGTATGTGGTATTTGTTTATGTTTTGCGTGAAATTAATCGTTTAGTTCGTCCCTTCGTAATGAAAGTAATCGTGAAGGCAAATTGGTGTCACCAGGGCTCCAAATTGGTATTTTTCTTATTAGAATGTAGGGAAATGAGATATATAATGTTGTTTTACATCTAAATTGACTAAAATATTGCTTAAAAATTAGTAGAATTTATTGTACAAAAAAATTATCTTGAAATATTTGTTTCCTTTTATTTGAAGGTTTATCATGTCTTCTGTTGGTCGTGATTTTGGTGGGGACGATGGAGGTGATAGAAGACGACCCATGACAATATCTGCTCGAAAACAGAGAGTAGAAAGGGCAAAGAACTGGTAGAAGAACGAAAAAATAAGAAATGAACAAAATAGGAACAAAGAAGTAAGGAGGGAGATGAAAGATGAAGCAAATGAGGATTCAAATAAATCCTCAATAAGCATATAGACAAGTAATTGTATACAAAGTCAAGCCCAATCAAGAGGGCAAGGAGGTTCGAGTGGTGTGGGTGTTGGGGATGAAGAGGAAGCAGGTGAGAAGGGTAAAAAAAATGTTAGACGAGATTCTCATCTCGGTGGTCCTGTGGATTCTTCCACATTAGTCGATTATTATGGCCATATTTCTCATGCCATTTGGGATGGTGAGGTCGGTAAGTTAATATTTCTAGTTGGTTAAATTAATACGCGTGTTATTTATATATATTTGGATATTGAATTACTTAATGTATATGTTTATTGTATTTAGGAACGAAGCGCATTACGGTGTCGGCATCAATATAGGAATTTTATAGATTGGGATTTGAAACATGAGCCGAAATAAGTAAATAGAATGATCTACAATAGTGGTTTGTATCCCTTGATTAAATATCGTAGTCCTGATAATTAATGAAACCATTTGTGCTTTCGTGGAGTGTTGACATCCTGAGACTAACATTTTCCATCAACCTTTTGGAGAGATGAACATCACCCTGGATGATGTTGACCATATAACTCATTTGTCGATTCTTGGTAAGTCGGTTAGAATGATGATGAAGATGACGGTAGATGCATGTATTACATTATTGGTGGATGGTTAGGTTTGGGATTGAAATTAAAAAACAAATGTCCATGTCAAGAAGCACAGGTGATCTGTGGAAATGAAGTTTATTCAGGACCACTATGTAGATAGGCTACGGACGCCGATTCTCTTGAAAGGAAACAAGTGTATAAGGGTTACTTGTTGTTTATTCTCGGTATGACTCTATTTGCTGATAAAAGTGGAACAAAGGTTTATATTTAATATTTGAAGATGTTGATGGAGGTGGATGATGTTAACGAGTATGCATGGGGCGTAGTAGGTTTGGCAGTCTTGTTTCGTCAGTTGGGCGGCACTAGTAGAGAGATAACAAGGAAAATTGCTGGATATTTGTCTCTTTTGGATGTATGTTTCGATATTTTTATTGTTTCGATGTTAATTACCATATTATATTATAAAATATCATAATATTTATTTATGTTGTTTTTGTTTATAGGCATGGATATATGATCAATTCAGACTCTGGGGTAATGCAAAACTGACGTGAGATGCTAGACTACTCACCATGGCTAAGTGGGAACCCTCACAAATTGTAGGGATTTTTGACGAACAAATCATCACTCTTAGGGAGCATCTCGATGACATGTCTCTTGAAGAGGTAAAAATGCATCTTCAAGTTCAATTTTTTTTGTATGTGTCATATATTAATAAGTTTTAATTATTATAATTCACAAGTACTTTGTGACCTTTACGTGGAGTCCAAAAGAAAAACACTCTTTCATGGCATCACATGGTTAACAAGATGTTTGCTATGCCTCGATATAGAAGAACCCTATCACCCCGATAAAGTTATGAGATAAATGGGGAAAATACAAGTCATCCAATTCAACCAATCCAAGCCAAACTGAATAAAAGAGCTCGATCTGGCAAGCACTATTACGTTCAGTATTAGGTGTTGGATTCGTTCGCTCGAATATGACATTATCATGTCGTGCCAACTAATCAACAAGGTTCCCACGTGAAGCTTCCATGAGACTGTGCGGCGGATTACTTGGATTGGTTTCACTGCATTAACCATCCCTTCCTACAACCACTGAACAAGAGGAGAAGTTATCCCCTAAGAAAACATTTATTTTTTTTCAAATAAGAGGATAAGTACAAACATTTTACACTTGTGTAATTTCAAAAATTTACATGGTTTGCATTAACATCTAATGTTTCCCTGCAAGAGATTGTCATTGTTCATGCTCATAACTTGATCAATGCCTCTACTGAAGAAGGGGGAACGTCGACAATGTTATTTTGCTCGTCCGGCAAAATAGAATACGAGATTTGCTAGATGAAATGTCTATGCCTGTTACCTTGGAACAAAAGGAAGAAGAGCATGACGTACGCCCCAATGTTGACAGTGGTGAAATTGGTGGCGGAGGAAATGAGCGGCGAAGCAAATCGAGGCATAAACAAAGATTCTATGTCCAGAGGAGACAAATATAGTGTTTTCATTTTATAAATTACAAAAAAAATAGGAAATATTTGTTTAGAAACTTTAAGTTTTGTAAACTTCAAATAATTATTTATAAATTTCAGGTTTTTGTTTTATAATGAGCTTTGAGTTTTACTTATGTTTGATATTGATTGTCCATTTGCTAAGATATTGAATAATTATAAGAACATGATGAAATAATTGTCAGAAAAATTTATTTCATTATGTCCAAAAGCGACAATGTGACATAATGACATAATTATCAGAAAAAATGTTCTTATTTCAAAAAACAATGAAAATTAAGATTCTTGGTTCAAACAAAATTATTTCATTATATCCAAACATGGCTGGATTCTTGGCCCAAACAAACTACAATTATTCCATAGATTCTCTTTAGGTTTGATGCGACAATGTAAATAAGGTTAGTAAAAAATCTCAGAAAACTGAGTTACAGAAAAAAAAAATGCAGCATTTTTATTCTGTTCGCAAAGACCAATGCGGGGTATGTGCAAAACCTTGCAGGGTTCCATGCGAATTGTAGAGATCACTGCGAAATTTTTCAAATACCCATCAGGGATCCCTACGAACAAATTTTTTTTTTTAAATTACTGTTCACATTGCCCGATGCGGGAAATGTAAGTTTTCCCGCATTCTAGGCTGTGTAGTGATCTCTGCGAGGATTTACCAAAACTCCACAGTGATCCTTGCGAACAAAAAAATTTTCATAAAAATTTCCTGTTCGATTTCCCTGCATTGATATCTGCGAACAAAATTTTTCTTACAAAAAATGATTTGTTCACAGAGATCAATGCGGGAATTTTGTATATTTCCGCATTGAGCTCCACGAACAGATTTTTTTTTACAAAAAATGTTCTGTTCGCAGATATCAATGAGGGGATTTTGAATATTTCTGCATTGAGCTCTACGAACAGACCTAAACCTACATATTTTTCTGCAACTCACAATTTTTTTTTTCACTTTTTGATACTTTTTTTTTTAAACTTAGATTTCAGAAGTTTATGTGTTTTGTCACATCAAACCTAATGTTCTCGAACCATACAAATATTCCGAACTAATTCTTTATGTGAATTTCATACAAGTCGCATTGTCGCATCAAACTACATTTTTATAACTTTTTCTAAATTTGTTTTTTCTGATATTGCATTTTCGCATCATACATAAACAAAAACTGAAACTAATAAGAGTCAAATTTCATATAATATATTAATAAAATCTCGAAACATAAAAGTCTTCTGATAAAAAATGTGACTTTTCTAACAAAACAATGGTTCGACTTCTTCACATTTTTTGCCATTTACAATTACATTTGCCATTTACATTTGTCATTTACATTTTTCATCACAATAATGGTTAGCAAAATACAATATGTGCATCAATTTAATATGTTCATCACCTCGTTCAACTTCTTCACATTTTCTTATTCTTGTCATTGAAATTTCTCAACATTGTCGCACCAATACCAAGCTGGATATTGAAACTACTCTTCAATGAGATTGCCAAAGGAAACGTGCAACACGACCAAGTTGACACTATAGGAGGCAATGGTGGGTTCAATTGCATGTGAAGGAGGATATAGTTACTGCTCTGAGCCAAGTGTGTCTTAAAACAAAAGCGACATTCGTCAAATTGTGGTGCCGGGTAAACATAGGCAAAACATGTCGTGCTTTGGTTCCCATAACAAAAAAAAGAAGCACTGGTAACAGTTCGCTGCCAGCTCTAACATATCGGGGTCAATAAACCAACTTTCCCTGTCTATCCGCACATGACCTTCTGGAATTACCAAAGCGTCCTTCACAACTCAGTCAAGCCACAACTCTTCATTACTTTGAACCTCCATCAGTAGTTCTTTCCGTACCTGTTTTCAGCCGTTTTCACCGTCATAATGAAGGAATTTGGCTATGCATCGAAAGCCACAGTTTTCATCACTTGGAACGTTCTCAATGTCATAAATATAATCTTGTATCCATGACGGAATCTGCCTCATCAATCTATTGTTATGAATTTTCAGCTTATCCTTTTTAATTGACAACTTATTACTTTTGCCTTTCATTTTTTCTTGTGTCATGGTGTATTCGTGTCCCGATGGATCCCTTTTTGTGGACCGTTCTTGCTTGGCTAACTTATTCTTTTTAGGTCTCCCATTTCCAACCAAAATTGTTAATGGTTCAATCATCACACTGTCACCTAGGGAACTCAACTCTATAAGCTTCATCTCCATCACCAATTTCTGATCGTGACTTGACTCATTGAACCTATTCATAAATGCGTCAACCACAATGTCTATAATCACATTGCCACATTTACGAATAGGTGTTGTGCCAAGTTGAAGTCAATATTTGTCTATGGTGCATACTGGAATTTGTCTTGTGGGAGTTAGATAACTTGTAACTTCATGAGTGCAAGGTAGTCCATGAGTCGTTTGAAGCACACAACTACACTTGACTGGGCCAACCCCCACACTTTCACACCATCAAATTTCTGAATTTATCAAATCAATAGCCATGCACACCACTGACCCATGAAGTAAGACAAATAAAGTGAAGTTATGTCCAGTCTTCACTTTCGTCAGAATATGCTGAAATGACGACTATATCTCAACCAGTTGGATTTCGATCATATCAGACATCTTTTTCAACGAGCGCTTCAACTTCGAGTGTGCACATTTAACTCGACCCGTTGTTTGTTGCCCAAAATGCATAAATTTATCTGTCCATGCACTGACAAAGTACTTCTTATGGGGATATCAAACTGTCTTCAGATATTAAAAAAACTTTGGGTATTTTTCCCATCTTCTATTAAACTCAATTGTAGTCTTGTTCCATTTATCTTTTAAACTTAATCTATACAAATCTGAAAACAAATCTATAAACTCGGCCCACCAGTCATTCTCCTCAAAGTGTCTCTTACAATTTGTCTCAACATTTGTATTGATGTGCCATGTGCACAATAATCTCATTGCTTTGGAAAAATTACTTAATAGCCTTAATCAAACCCAGTTTTCTATCAGTCACAAACACGCTTGGCAAGTTGTCTGACTTGAAAATTCCTAAAAAAAAATTTTCAATGCCCAAGCATACGACTCTTCCTTTTCATAACACATAAAACAAAATGTATTATTGAAGGTCTTTCCGGTTGACGTCACACCAATAATCTCAAACAACGACATCCTATAACGATTCATTTATACGTGCAATCCATAAACATTACTTGTGGAAAACACTTTGCCAACTGAATAGATTTAGGATGCACCCAAAAAAGGTTGGTGACTTTATTCCTTTGATCAACATAATTTCACTCTAGTGCGAGCTCAACAACTCTAGAGTATGTTGCAAAGTCGTCATTCCTTTTTGTTCGATTACCTTTAGCCGACACAATACATTGTAAATATGCTTCAAAGTTGAGCTATTATTCGTATACCCTTCTTTCAATCGACACAAGATGTTGTGATGGCTCACACTGGACTTCGCCATATTCTGCACATAAATCATCATCTCTACACTCAATTTTCCACCAAACGAATGACTCAAGTGACTATGATCGAGGACGATTTGTGGGTTTCACATGTCACTTGCAACCTCCAATGGTCATTCTCCAGTAGGATCCCTCTCAACTCAAATTTGCACCCACACTTCTTTGTACTGCTTGATCGAATAAAATTCTTTAACCTTTTTGTAATGACCCTACTTTAACACATAATAATTTTTTTATTAATTAATTAATTATTTATTTTATTTAGTTTTGGCTTTATTAAATTTGAGGTGACGTCAAGTAATAAGGGGGTGTCACTAACCTTGAGCAAATCCCTAACAGGTAAGGGTTTTGTCTTTAGTGGGATTAAATAGGGGTTTAGGTTTTCTTTTTCTCTCGCCGCTTAAACAAAAAAAGGGAGAAGAAGAGAAGGAGCAAGAATGGAGAAAGAAAGAGGGAGAAAAACAAAAGGAAAACAGTGAGTCTCTTCGTTTCCTTAACCTTTTACTGTGGATTGTATCTTTTTGTTTTTTTGATTTGTTTGCATAAAGTCGATAAAGTTGTGTGAATGATGTGACACGAGGGTTGTGGGTTTCTTTTTCCTGTTTCCTTTTTGTTGTTCTGTTTTTATTGTTCTTCTTTTGTGCCTGCATAGGTTCGGTTGAAAAAAAATAATAATAATAACAAGTTTTGAATTCAAAGACCGAAAAACCCATATGTGATTCCATGATCATGTCCATATTATATTCCTTCCAATGTCAGATCCACACAGCATAATGAGAATAAAACCAATTAATCCACTGGGTCCCAATATTTCATACAAATAGAGTTCCTGTAGAATAAATCCCTGGGTCCCACTTATGATGGCATTTGCAATTAGATTTCATACAATTAGAGATCCACTAGGTCCCACTTATGATGGTATTTGCAATTTGATTTCATACAAATAGAGTTCTTGTAGAATAAATCCCTGGGTCCCACTTATGATGGTATTTGCAATTAGATTTCATACAATTAGAGTTCCACTGGGTCCCACTTATGATTGGTATTTACAATTAGATTTCATCCAATTAGAGTTCCTGCAGAATGGGTCCCACTTATGGTGTTATTTGTCAAGTATTTGCAATTAGAATTCAGACACTTAGAGTTCCTGCAAAACTAATGTTATTTGCAATGGTTTATATATAAAAAAAAAATCAGCTTATGACTCGTAGAGTCAAAGGGTTTCGGCCCCACGGCAGAATTGCATGTATGTAGTTGCCATGGTGTCATTTTAATTTACAATGGTGTTATTTTGATTTGCAATGGATTTAATTGCGATGGTGTTATTCTGCATGTATAAATATTTTGATTTGAACTTATTTGGAGGTTTGTATTATTATGCATATTGACTTGGTTATGCCTTATGAAGGATTTGGATATTTGAATCAATGAGTGGTTTGATTGTCACGTTGTTATAGAGCATGATTAATGAATATGCTATGTTTTCCCAAAAAATGTAGGTGGATACGATGGTGAATTGACTTATGAATGACAAAGTGTCATTGTGAGAAAATTGAAATATCAAAAATAAATGATATTGGTAACCTTTGATTTTTAAAAATATAAACCACCTGGAATTACATCACTTAGAACTACTACACCTCTTTTGTTTATTATTTCCCCTTTCCTACTAGAGAAACTAAATGACCAGTGGGTCGTCTTGCGGAGTTGGGGCACCCATTTCTTACTAGAGAAACTAAAATAACATTCGGGTTAGTCTTGCGAAAATGAGGTGAATTGTTATGCCTAAAATAAGCTTTGATATTCATCCGTAAAAATGTGACGTGAGTTTATGCGCATTGATAGCCCAAGGGTGGATTTTGGTACTCATATAGATAGGAGTATCCGCGATGCATGCATGTATGTGATGTCCCCACTTGGGCATGGATGACGGAGTAATCCTCCTTTATATGAGAGAGGCATACGGGCATGTATGTTTGGCACGGAGGTGGTGCGAATGTGGTATCGTCTAAGTGATCATTTCGATAAAAAGATGAATCAAATTCAAATAAAAATGAATAAACTACATTTATATTGTTTCTAATCCTTTTTCATGCAGGATGACAAGTTCACTAATATTTATGCAGGTTAGACTTGCCATAGTCAACTTCCATCTAGTAAGTACAAGTAAGCGCATATTTACTTATTAGAATTAATATACGAATGCCTCGTGGAGGAACTATCTGTGTGTTTTGATTTTTTTATCGTAATATTTTTTTTGGTCATATCCTGTAATTTCTTTTATTGATTTTTGGGAAATAAAGAGATTTCACACCAGCTTTATTGCTGACCCAAGTGGGCTTTGATCAAACTATGATGATGCAGTTGCTACAAGGATTGCAACAGAATAGCAATCAGGGTGACCCTTTTGCTATAAGGGTTAAGGAGTTTGGGACATTGGGTGGTAAGAGGTTTACCGGAGAAAATTCGAGAGATGCAGATGTCTGGGTTCAAAGCTGTGATATCGTTTCAGGAGGATGCAACTTACTGGAGTTCAAAAACAAGAGTTAGCTCACCTAGATGGTGCTGCTAGTTACTGGTGGGAGGCTTTATTACTCTCCGTTGATGTTGCGGTTATGACATGGGATGACTTTAAGGATAGGTTTGAGAATAGATTTCTGCCTAATGCAGTTAAGGCACAATGGGTTGCGGAGTTTAATATGTTGAAGCAGACTGGGAATATGACTGTGGAGTAGTATGTCACGAAGTTTAACGAGTTGTCACGTTATGCTCTGTATTTGGTAGACACCCCATAAAAGAAAAATGCCAAGTTTATTGGGGGTTTGCATCATTACGGACTACCTGTCGAAGACTCTTATCACCGCTGACAGGGAGAGTTTTGGATTTAGCATTGAAGTACGAGGAACAGAACAAGATGTATCATGAGAGTAGAGAGAAAGACAAGCAGAAGTTGGGCGAGGTGTCAGGAAACACTCGTCATCAAGGTGCGTCGCGTGATTTTCGTGGTGACCGTAGCCGTTTCCGTCCTTATGATCAAGGGGAAAGGGGTCGACAATTTTAGAACCAGAAACCTCAAGGCGTGTACCAGAACGAACAGCAGGGAGGAAACCAGTTTCACCGTCAGGGTGGAAATCAGTTCCAGAGGCAGGGGTATGATAATTTCCAGAAACATGATGGTAATCAACATCAGAGGCAGAATGGAAATCAATTCCATCGTCATGGTAACCAGAGACAAGGTTATCAGGGTCAATGAAATCAGACTACCCAAACAGCGTCGGGGGGACGCACACTGATCTGCTTCACTTGTGGGCAACCAGGTCATTGAATGCGAGATTGCCCTAATGGTAAAAACGCGCCCCAGAATAGGCAAGGTCAACCCACCCAAGGGCGTGTATTTGCCACCTTACCAGATCAGAAAATCTTTCAAGGTACTTTTGATTTTCCTATCTCTAATATGAAGGTGTTATTTGATACTGGTGCATCATACTCTTTCATATCTCGACGTTTGATTAATCGAATAATGTTTAAAGTTTTGCCACTTGCTATACCATTATGTATTACCACCCCTTTAGGAGGCTCAGCGACACTAATGTTGAAATTTTAAATTTTCTGGGAGGGATACATTCGTAAATTGTTGAACTTGTTAGCATTGGCTCTACGAGTTTTAAAATTTTATTCCTTTTGATGGACTTTCAGATCAGTTGTTTTATTTTTCTTCTATTTGGTAAATTGTGCAATTGATTATTTATCGTAGATGCCAACTGTTATTTTTCGTGAATGACAATTCATGTCCCGACTTTTGGGAAAAACGAATAATCCTACATGGATTTTGGGATTTTCGTTTTTCTTGAAAATCAGGGTGTGACACTTTTATCGGGATTCCCTCCCCTTTCACAACCAAAATGGATCATTCCCTTTCGTCTTTGATTAGTCGGTTCCGATTTAGTGATAGTAACAACTATGTTATTATCCCTACTGGTGCCTTGGACCCAAGCTATCAACGCAGATCTTGATGAGAATACCCAAAAAAAATTTAAAAATTTGTTAATAACAACAACATATTTATAACAATGGAAAATCGTGAAAATGAAATTAAGTAAAAACTTATATACCTCGTTCGTAACAAATAGCTGACTATCATCGACTATCGGTATCAATGATCTTTCTTCATTGTTATTGCTACCACTTTGATAGCCTTATAAATGATACATTTTAATCCCCTAATTTTATATTTGTTATGTTCTATTATTTAATAAAATACTCTCATTATGTGTATTTTGTCTATAATGCAGGAATTCAAATATTAATCATCAAATATGCACAAAATGACACAATAAGACTAAGTTCAACAACAAAGTCAATTGAAAGATAACAAATGCATTACCAATGATTTTCAAGCCCAATATCCATAAAGTTAAGCAAAAAAAAAACCATCATTTATGAGTCTCGAGAAAATTAATTTGAAGATTTGGGCATCCACATGATAACTTTATCCTAGCCAAAAGAAATCTCTACATATTCCACCATCCATTATCCATATATTCCCTTATTTTATTCCACCATATTCTTTTATTTTTTCATTATTCCACCATCCATCCCATCATAGTCCCTTATATTTTCTTTATTTTATTCCACCTCTTATTCTGCCATCTCACATTTATTTACCTATAAATACCCCCATGCTTGGAGTATAAAAGGAAAAGCTTGGAAGAAATGAAAATTGAGAGTTAGAGATTTAGAGTCTTTAAGAGTTTTTACTTGTAAGTTTGTCCATTTTCTTTATGTTTATCACCATGAGAAACCTAAGGTTTATCATGAGTGCCTAAACACCCTCTTAGAGTGTGAGTGAGCCCCATGAGAGGATGACCTCAATTAGATATTTTCAAGGTATTTTCTTCCGTGTAAACTAGACAAACTTTGTGATTAGCATACTCTATGTACTTGAATGTTAATGTTTAATGAAATCAATGTAAGTTTTGTTTTTCATAATAATGGATATATTTATTGTTATTGCTTTCACATTTCTTAAAGTCATAGATTCAAGATGTCTTCACTAGTACGAGTCTAACAAACTCACCCCTTTAATGCCTTAAGTATGATCGTAGTATAATGTTATACATAATTTGTTAAATATTAAGTATTTCATTTAAGTATGAATTCCTTATATACTTTTAGATCATGCTTATAATCTTAGAAATGATTATTCAATTGGTTTGATTACTTAAACTTCATTTTATAATTTCCCATTTTTAAGTGAGGCGAGAACCTATATAAGGATGAGTTATGGTTGAAAAAATAAAATCGTGAGATAAGCATAAGAGAACTATCAACCCATGGTGGTGATCTCTAAAACCCAAAGTATCTCCATTTTGATTGTAATTTATTTACATAATTTTTATTTAGCTTTTAGTTCAATCACTTCATCAACCACTTATTTTATAACTAAGTTAATTTTTTAAGATAGATTTAAAGATTTGTTTTTCGATTTATAGCTCTCCTTGTGAGATTCGACTTGTATTTGCCGTTATCTAACTCAATAGATAATCGTTCGCTTGCGGTATGATTTGAGATACATTATCATCAATATTATGCATAATGATTCAATTTATAATTAGTTTCATATATTAATTAAAATTTTAATTTACTTAACAGTAAAATGGCAGTTACTTCTAAATGGTTCGTCTTTTGGGTCTTAACATCGTTAAAAGACATTTCCATATCTATTACATCTATTAGAAATGCCTATTTATCAATGCATCATATAATAATCAATCAATTATTTTGAAAAAATAAAATTACTTGCAAATTAGATGAATTTTTTTGGGCTAATTACCTCAATTGAAAATGATTGTCCTTGCTCTTTAAATTGATCATCTTCTTCACCCTTAAAATCTTCATTTCTAACATCATAAACTTCACTAAACCTTTCATTTTCATCTAATAAAATGAAATAAATTCTTCAAAGTGAAATGTAGTGGAATGAAATTGATGAGGGAAAGATAGTGACGATGACGAGGAGATGAAGAGTTTTTGCTATTTCTCTTTGTGATTTTGAGGTTTTTGCGAAGAGGTGTAAATAGGAAAGTGAAAGAGGACGAACCTAGCGAGGAAGTGAAGTTCGGTCGTCGAGTTTGGAACGACACACAACAAGGAGAGTGAGAGATTGAGGGAGAGGGAGACCGTTTTTGAAAGAGTTTTTGCGTTTTTACATTTTGTTTGTTTTTTTTTTCTTTAGGTTTTACCATATTTATTGGCGGTGTGAGAAAGTAAAAAAAAAACAAATGTATTAGTGATGTGAAAAAGATGATATGGTGATGTGGAGTAATCGCTGTCTATGGAAAATAACATGGGAATTCAAAACCGTTTGTGTTCGAGGGTGGGCAACAGATATGGATTCCCACTAGAGATAGGAAAACTACGTACATGCAGAAATTTTTTCTCTCCTAAATACACAACCAAACAGCAGAATTGGAATTGGATTCTATTGAAACTAGCCAACCAAACCGACCTAAACAAAACCCTTTCTCTTCCCGCTTCAACTTTATATCCTTTAAAGGGAAACTTTGTCTCTCTTTTCAAAACCTTCATTAGAAATTAGGGTTTCTATCACTCAAGCATTTCGACCTCTCTTACTCATCATCTTCGCGTGTTTGGACTTCGATTTCACACACTCGGTTGACAAACAAGTAGGTTTCCCTCGTCAATTTCTTTTCTTTGAGTCTCTCTAACTGTTTCTTTTGGAAATTCGATGTTTTGATAAGTTGTAATTGAAGCAGGTTTGATGAATTGCATAAAAGGGATTTGGGGTTTTGACATTGTTGCTGATTAGTGAAAAAGGTATGTTGTCTTGTTCAATTATGGGTTTTGGTGAGTAATTTCTGTGCAATTATGGTTTTTGTTGAGTATTTTGCTTGCAATTATGGTTTTGTTGATTTAACCTCATTCTGTGTGCAATTCGATCCAATGTGAAATTCATTCATGTGTGTTTTAGGTTTTGGCAAGACAGTGTCATGAAAGGTTAATCTTTTGAGATAATTGAAATTTCAACCACAATGATTTCTTTATTGTGTATTTGATTCCTTAAAAGAGCATGACACAATTTCACATTTAGTGAAGGGAGAATGTCAGAATGGTACCTCTTAAAAACTTAAATACAAAAAACTAACCAGAAAAATATTTATTGTCAATTTGGGACCTGTTCATGTGCAATCCATGGCATGCGATGCGTGGAAATAAATCTACTTCTAACCTAATTCAAATATCTTGAAGAACTGAAATTAATTAATTGAAAAACTAATTAAATAAAAATCTAAAATTAGTACATCTGCAATATCTATGTCCTACATGGTTGGGGAATTGTGATCCTACAACATTTTGAGAAAATCTACTGCTATTCTAGTCAAATACACCAGACTGAAATTGCTTAATTGAAAACCTAATTAAACTAGAAATTCTTAAGCGTATCTATGTTCTACACCATTGGGGAATGGTGACCTCAAGATTTTGAGTTTTGTTGCTTTGTGTTGAATCACATTTTCTGGCATCAAAATTTTGTGGAAACCTCTAGTGAGGAGGGGGCTGAACATATGAATCATTTAATTGTTAACTCGAGATAAAATTGAACTATGAAGTATTATGCAGTACAATCAAATGTATTTGCAACCAGATCAAACTATTGAAATCATTAAATGAAGCATAAATACAATGCCTTAAATTACAACACAGACCTTTCAGCTAAATTATTTCACAAGATGGAGACTTTATGCTAAGCTCTTGAAAGTTAGTTAGTGACCAGACCACACAATTAACAATGTCGTTGATAAAGATGGCACTCACGTATCGTTGGATATATTTTCCTATTATTCGTTCCCGATTCATGAGTTAGAATTATAACCAAATGCCAAGGATACAAGTTCTGCACATGATTGAAACAAGTGGGTGATGCAAAAGAGATAAAAGGAAACAGTTTTTGGAATTTTTTTTCTTTTCTATTTCTTGGATGGTGTAGAAGGAAGGTGAAGTCAAATGTTTTGTGACAAAGCTTGGTGTGGTGATCATGGAGGTGCTTAGTACTCTTTGGGGTAGGGTGTCAATCTTCCTACCTTCAACTGATTTTTTTTTTTATAAGTCAGCATGCTAACTGAGACATGTTAATGATGGGGCAAAATACTTAAGGTTGCCATTATGTAATAGTGACCTCAAAGCATCAATATAATTTTTACCTTGAAAAAAAGTAGAAACAATGGTGTCCAAAAAAGTTTCTATTTGCTACCTGATCTCCCCATGAAGCTTAGTAACCACTCCATATTTCTTTTTCCTTTTGCCACTAAACCCAACAAAGCTCTTTTTCCTTTTTGTTTGCTAGAATTTTTAATTTTAATTTTTAATGATGATGATGATGACGACGATGATTATTATTATTATTTTTGATATTTCTGCTGAACGTGCACTGCACTGCTATTTTTGTTAGCTCGCTCCTTCATGGAATGGGTTCTTGGCTTCGCGAAAAGAATGTCTATAAAAAATGCAAGCTATCAAAGCAAAATTGTTTAGTTGATAACTTACGATATCATACTGCGATATGTGATACATATAATAACCTCATCAATGCTTGACGTAATATCTTACCATACACCATACATATCATAACCTCATCAATGCTTGACGTAATATCTTACCATACATCGATATACTATCATTGATGGGTTGTACTATCCTTGTTGTAGAAGGGAATGGATGGTAGGCAATAGCTTGTATATATGTGTTACACAAGTCATATGTCAATGGAGGTGTTTTTGGACCTCCTTGATTGAATTAGTTTTATTTATGTCTTTTATATGCTTTGATCTATAATATATATATATATATATATATATATATATATATATACTCATTTTTACATATCTCAAGATACATGATACGATACAAGACACATCTTTAATATAGCTTTCCAATTCATATGTTACGATACACTACACATCTTAAATATATCTCAAGATACATGATACGATACAAGACACATCTTAAATACAATATGATATGATACACGTTTTGATATTTATGTTTATAAGACCACGCAAATTTAAGAAATTTAGTGTATAATATTAATGGATTAGTAGATCTCATGAATGTATACCCAATCTAGTGTATACATGTTAGATCTGCAAAAAAGTCGAAGAAGAATTATCTCACTAAAAATGTGCCTAATTCCATGTTGGGCACTTTGTTCTTCAAGTTTTTGTTGCTCAAGCAACAACTGTCCTTGCAACCTTATTCTTCGTTGCTCGGTTTGGTAAAGAATGCAAAAGGATTAAGAGTAGGTTTGGAACTCAAAGATTGATGGTTTAAGGATAAACTTGGGTCCGACGTCAATCGTAAACCTAGGGGCATTATGATTTTGTGAAGGAAGATAATTTTTTTTTATGGTGTGATGGTTTCAATACTGGTGGATTCAAGAGTAGTAATTTTTTTTTTTAAATTCTTAGTATTTAAAATCAACTTTGAGAAAGTGTATGATCATGTGAATTAAAATTTTGTTGTATGGTGTATGCGCAAGATGAGATTTGGTGAGAGATTTATGATTATGTAGTTTATCAATATTGGTTGGAGGCTCTATAGTTGGTTTTTTAAGACTTCAAAGGCTGTTCGTCATTGGGATGCTATATCTCCATTCATCTTAGTTATGGAGGTTCTTAGTAGGCTGATTACAGAAGCTTTTGAGATTAGTCCCTTTGTCATGTTTAAGGCTCTAAGGCATGATCATTGAACACTTGAAAAAAATGCAGTACCGACACTTTAAAGTTCCAAATGCCCATGTTGGAAGTGTCGTACGTGACCAGTTCAGACACTGTCAAGACAAGTTTTGCATTCTTTTGTTTACAATTTTTAAAATGGCCTGCCATTGAGCAAAAAATGCATTTCATTGTTTTAAAGAAGGTGACAATAAGCAAAAATGCAAAATGTACCCCATGGCCTGTAGATATTTATCTATATTTGTTAACCTAAAATATAATAAAGTTACTCTCTCCATATCAATTACCAGTCCTTATAACTCATAACTTATTTGAATATTTTGGATTTAACCATTATCTTAATTTGCTTTGGACTATTTTTTCCATTTTATTGAGGTGTTAGATGCATTTTGACAAAGTTTTTTAATAGATAATAATATTATGTCAATTATTTTATTATTATAGTGTTTGTGTCTCGTGTTCATGTTTCATAGGTGGCCAATATGCAGTTTGTGAGTGATACAATTTTTTCTTGAACAATGATATCACAATGATGGAGAATTTGAAGTATTTTATACTTATCTTCCAAGCATGCTTAGGGATGAATGTTAAAATTTCCAAGCTGTGGCATATGTTGTGGGGGGAGATGTGGTTTTTGTAGTGTAGCCAGGGCGCAAAGGCGCAACATCCTTTTGTGTCTTAGGCGCAAGGTGAGGCATGCACATGCCAATTAGAACACTTGAAAATATATAAATTTAAATGATAAATTCACTGAGAAGTTTATACCTAACATGCAAATTCATATAAGAGAAAACAACAAATTTTCAGGATAAAAAATAGCATTGTCAACCATAAAACTTGCACCCAAGATACCAAACTAAAATATCGAATAGTCAAATACATAATTAAATCAATCTTGTAATTGCAAGCAGAAAACATGTGTAATTCCAAACTAAAATACCAAATAGTCGTCAAATGTTGCATCATCTTCCCCCATTTCTCCTCAACGCAGTACAAGCAGAAAACAGGTTAGAGGTGTTTTGGGGCTTGACGACTACCCATATTAGGGTTTGGGTTTCATCAGAAAAAATATTAAAAAAATATGTGCTTGGGCACCATAGTTGTCAAAACGTTTCTAGTATTATATCTCAGAAACCTAAATTTAAGATACATATATCGTATTCATAATGTATATCGTAAGATATATGAAAAAAATGTATAAATATATATAAAAAGTATACAATATGTATATACACACACACACACACACATATATATAAGCATATAAATGACACATGATATTTTAAAACAAAAAAGTAAAAAAAAAACACTTTCGTTTATGCAATACATGCAAGTAACTATCATTATCTTTCAAAAGGACCAAAACATATATGATCTTAGGCACCCAAAAGGGCCAAAACATGTCCAGTGCCCTCCATTGCCAGGTACAAAATGTGGCTAAATGTTCATTCAAAATACTAAATAGATACTAATATTTAGAGTCTAGGCATTTTAAAGTACACAGTCACACAAACAAACACAAATAGTGGAGGAAAAACTATAAAAAATTTGGAGAAAAACCTAAAAAGTAACACAAAGTTACCTACAATGGCCACCGATAGAAGTTCTATGTGGAAGCTTCAAACCTTTGATTAAAGATAGCACTAAGTGCTCATTCAAAAAAGAAAATTAACTCATGAAGACGGATCATGATTCCAAGTTGTGAGGAGTGTGGTATGAGATTTTGGTGATTTATTTACATGAGAGTTTTTTTTGGGTTTCTCTCTCAAAAACTCTCTTAGAAAAGATGAAATGGTGTTTTGTAAAGTTAAAGGGGGCGGATAAGGGATAAGAAAAGGTCAAAAGTGGAATTTTTTTTTGGAAATTCAAAATAATGGGTCTCGACTAGTATATTAAATGTGGTGTACCGCCGATACACTAATACATGCAAAATCGGTAAATCACACCGGTTGGCAGCCGATACGGTAGATACCGTGTGGTACACCGGTATTTGAATAGGGATGGCAATTACCCCCAAATTTTTGCCGACCCGGGCCCCTCCGCCCTGAATGGGGCTAATTTGGAGGATGATATGCGGGCTGGGGCAGATTTGGGGGATGTATCTAACCCCTTAGTCAAGGGTCAGGTGGCCAAGGTGGAGATATCCTCCGTGGGACTAAACTCATTCAATGAAAACTTAAAAAGGCCGATGGATAGAAGTATTGTGGGGTTTCATAGTTTACTTGAGCAATGTGGGACTAAACTCATTCAATGAAAACTTGAAGCCGTGCAAATTTCGAATAACAAATGAATGGTTAAAGATTTAGGTAAACTTTTGTTGAACCTTTGGTCCCATGTGGAGTAAAAGAGTAGCACTACCTTTTGTTTTGTCTTTAAATAGCTTGTCTAACTTGCCTTGTGGTACCGTATGAGCCTTCTAGTTTTCCATGGACTGAGTTGACTCAAATTGGGATTTGCTTGGGCGGGGACAGGTTTTGCATTAAGAAAATATGCGGGGGCGGGAAGGATTTTATTTTTCAGCCAGAGCGGGGACGAATCTGGCCAAATCCACTCCGTTGCCATCCCTATATTTGACAATTATGCCGGGCATATATATAAATAGGCATATGCAAAAAGCGTGCCTTTCTGGTGCCCTTGCTTAAATAAAAAGGTGTACTGAAGCGCGTGCTTCTTGAACGCAGGTGTGTCTGGCTGTAAGAAGGTGCAACTCTGCGCCTTGCGCCTAAATGCGTTTTAACTACAATGGGTATTTGGTTGCAAGTGTAAAATGTAGAGCACTTATAGAGGTGATGCGAAAAGTTCACTATTTTGATAGAAAACTTTTGTTGAAGAGAGGTAAACTAGTGTTCATCAGGAGTGCACTAGCTAGCGTGCCAATAGACTACATGTTTCTTTTTCATATGCCTGTTGTGAGGTTCTGTGGGATTGAGATAATGATTAGAAATCTTTTTGATGTGGCAGTCAGGAAGACAAGGGCTTTGTGCTTTGAACTGGGAGTTGGCGTGTTTCCCCAAGGAGATGGATAGCTTAGGCATTCATCATTTCAATTGATGGATAAAACATTACTCTGAGAAAGAATCTACTAGGATCTTATGAGGTTGACTGGATTCCGAGGCACCCCGTTAGTTCTATGGGAACAGCACATGGAAGACTATTTTGAACTATCAGGATGTGTTTATTCTTTGAGTAGGGTGTTTTTATGGTAGGGGTATAAATTCAAGTTTTGGTATGATGTGTTGAATGGGGATGCCATACTTATTAATAGATTTCTAAGGATTTTCGCATTACATGAAGCGGGGTAAGCTGGGGGAGTTTGGTACTAGGGTGAATGTGGTTATGAACTGGGACCTTCACATTCAAGAGTAGTTTTTGTTCGCAAAATTTTTCTGGGGTGTCAGAAATGCACCTCGTTGAGGGTGTATTCTATGTGGACAAAGCTTTAAGATAAGCTCCTTTCAAGACTTAAGTTGGCGCACATGTGTATGACATAGGGTGCATTCTGTCTGTCTAGTAATCAGCCAGAAACCACTTTTCATTTTCTTCATTGTAATTCAGTTATTAGGATGTGGATACACTTCTTTGGATTATTCGGATTGTATTGAGGAGCTTTTATGTGGTTGAAAGCATTCAAGGCATCTTTCTTCTGAAGGGAAGACTTGCCATTTGCTTTTGTGTTGGACAGTTTGGAAAAAAAACAGAAGTTTTCCTTAGCATGACAACTGATATCGGGTCGGTAATTATGGATGTATTGATCACCGTGTAGGCATGGGTACCTCGTCTTCCTTCTTTTAACGGGCTTTTTTTGTTGATCCTGAATATGGTGGTCATGGAGCCTTACAGCTTTTACCTTTTGTAAAAAAATGTAGTTTATAAACTACGCTCATCCAAATGGTGTCTTATCCTGTATTGGAAGCAGGATTTGAGTATCCAACTTCTAAATTTGCTTTACCTCTGTTATCGGTTTCTAGATTGTAAATTAAGTAATCTAAAACAGTATAAGGTGGAAATAATCATGCCTTCACATTTGTCCATATTTCAGGTTTTGGACAGAATGTCAAATTCAGACGACGAGGTGGAGACTGTGGCAAAGTCTGTCACAAACTATTACTTTGTAGATGACAAAGATGAGCCAGTTTCTTTTTCCATTTTGCCGATTCAGTGGACTGCTAGTGAGAACCCAAATGTCACTGAGAAGCATCTTTACTTGCATGGGACAGTTGAAAGTGGGGCCCAGAAAATTTATAAGCAAGTCACAGCATGGAGGCTTGTACTTAAATATAATCTGCCTGTGGTGTTGGTGCTCTCCAAGGATGACAGTTGGATAAATCTTCAAAAGCCAAGAAAGAGTTTTGAGGAAACAATTAGAACAATTCTGATTACTGTACACTACCTTCACTTTGTGAAATGGCACCCTGAGACATCTGGAAAATCCCTGTGGGGACACCTACAGAACGTTTTCAGGTTTGGTTTGTTATTATGGTAGTATCTTTACGTATGATTCTCAATGTTTTCATGATTGTGATTATATTTTATTGGATGCTATGAAACTCAACGGTTTTATTATGATTTACAACTTATACAGTGTCAGACCTTCTGAGAAGGATTTGTTGTATCACTTACCTTTAATTGAGGTTGCAGCTCAACATCATGAAGCATTGTCAAAATCCAAGGTTTGTCATGTTTTCTTGTGCAATATTATGATGATGTAGCAGTGAGCATAATCTATTGATGCATCATGTTTTGTACTATTGATGTAATTTCCAAGTGACCCCTTTGAGAATGACCTTGTTGCTGATGAGAACACAATAAGCTCGAATGTGTTAAATGAGTTTTATGTCATTTTAACTGTTGTCATCTGTAAGCCAACTTACAGGGGACTTTGTCAGTAAGTGTTAATATTCGTTTGTCAGGATGTTTTGAGCTTCTTAACTGTTTATTTGTTTGTTGAGGTACCATGGTCCCATGAGTCTTTCCAGCCTCATGCCTCCTATAGACAGGGATGTTAGGTTGTCTATTTAATGAGAGTGACAACCAACCCCGGAATTGGAATCCATGGATCGTTTATATTTGGTTATCCATTTTCCTTTGGAAATGAAATCCATTTCCCTTGTTATGCAAATTTTTACTGGTTGGTTGTCTATTTGTGTATTTACTGACAGGAAATCGATTATTCATAAGACTGTTATTTCACTACTCATGCGAATCCAAGTCCGAGGGAGAGGCCTTGGTATCAAATTCACAAACGGTTTCAATTTCCATGTCTATTTTCCATGCAACCAAATAGACCTTTAGTATATTTGCTTTTCAATGGATGTGAGGAAATGAAATGATACAAGGGAGGCCTTCCTTTGGCTGCGAACCTAGTTGGGGTTGCTTGAGGAGTGTCCTAGTTTGAGGTTTTTCTTTTCTTTGTTGGTTGCGTATAAGGGCCAGGATTCGTCCTTTCCCGAGTGCGTTGTGCATATCTTCTTTCCTCTTTTAATAAGAGTGGTGGTCCCATCAATCCTAGTCTGCTTTGCAAAATAAATACATAAGTAAAAAATCATAGTTCTATTTTTATGTTCACAACCTTCAATTTATTGATTGCAGTTCAAATAAATGCAATTGGCAACTCCGTCCATCAACATCAACTGCATTCTATGTGTCTCCCGAGTCTCGACGTCAACTGCATTCTATGCGTCTCCCACTGTTCAAGGAGACTGTTCAATTGCATAGTGGAAATTGCCTGGACACTTTTGACATTTCCACCAGTGGAACATATCCATAAATTGTAAACGAGAATTCTTGATAAGGGATGAACTGACAAATCAAAACTTTATAAGTATCTTGTTGTCTGTGCCTAACAAAGTGTGCACATTTGTTTGTAATGTTAATATATATATATATATATATAATTCTAAAAAGCCTATATGTCTGATATGTTATTTAATTGATTAATTCAAATCTGGAAACATTTTGATTTAAGACAACTAAATAACTACAAAAAATGTGTTTTTGATATCTATGTTGCTTCAATACTCTATGATTTTGGAAACCTACTATTCTAACAATCATCTTTATACAGATCTTATCATCCTTTCTGAAGAACTACAAAAGAAGGAAAGAAGAATCAGAGGAAAACACGCGTCCCAGTGTTGGAGATAAATCTGACGAAGATGAAAAATTTGATTCAGTTTGTGCGATCTGTGACAATGGCGGTGACCTTATATGGTATGTGTATGCTATTTTTGTCACTAAATTGCTCATCTTTATGTGCCTTGCCTTTTTATGTTTGCATTTGCACGTAAGCTCTATATCAACCTATAACCAAATCACAGCTTTGTGCTTTGTTTGTGCACAAGGAGGAAACTGATGTCTTAAAAAAGAAAAAAGAAAAAAAAACCCGAAAACAATAACAAAAACAAAAACAAAGAGGAAGGGTAATTTTGTTTGTTCAAATTGATTCCTTTCTACATCTTCTTTTGAAATTTAGGCTGAATAGTCTATATTCCTTGCACAAAGTTCATGAAAATGATTAGGTGCGAAATACACTTATACACAAAAATACTTTGAATACATTCCAACCATTTCCTTTCCTTTTATGTCTTCCATATACGCCTTGCAAAGTTTTGTGGAAAACTGATGATAACTCTCCAGGGATTATGGTCAGCACAGTTAGTGCTAAAATATATTTGTCAGATTGAAATACATGCATTTCAAGTGAGATTTGACGTTTGAATGAAGAAAATTTGAAGTTTTGAAATGCCTATTGTATTTTTTAGCTATGTTGTCGAGGGCTCCGCTGCGGTTCTAAAGGCTCTATTTTCACTTTAAAGCGCATCGTCATAGCCTTGGAGCGTTGTAGAGCTATACACTAGTTAAGGTAGAGTTTATGAACTAGTTTCTGCTTAGGAGGGATGAACCACTCTTTATAGGTATAGGAATGGCATTTGGAAGAAGCAAGTTTGGCATTCAATAAGATATTTTACTTTGCAGGTTGATCGAAATAGTCAATGAAATGAAATGTGTGCTTGCGTTGTCCTTAAAAAAAGTGCTTTTGCCTAGTGTGAATCTTTATTATTATTATTTTTAATATATATGTATGTATTTGTTTTAGCATATTTTAATATGACTATTAGATGGTACAACATATTTTAAACAACTTAAATGAAAATAGATTGTGTGGTATTTTTTTTTTTGTAACAACTAATTTGTAATAAAATCAAGAAAACCAAGAGGGGAGAGTTAAAATGTTGTTAACATTCCTAAGTTGCTCTTTCAAACAACGACCATCAAGGAAGTATGGACTTTTCGGAAAACTTGCCGTATTCGTATCTAACACCGACACTTGCTCGACACGCTTCTGACACACGTCAGACACTTGGTCAATGTGTCGACAAGTGTCAAACACATGGTCAATGTGGTCATCGCATCAAGCACGCCTTTGATACACTCGGAACTTGGTCAGGACACAGTCAATACTCGAAAATTAATTTTCTGTTATTTTTTTACTTTTAGATGTTTGCAAATAACCACCGAATTTACTGGTTGTTGATCCATCTGAAGTGAATGACTATTTCAATTGAGATTTAAGACAAATAGGGAAAAAACACTAAAGAATAGAGTAGTCTATGTTTCTAATCTTTTCTTCTTCTCTCCTCTATTTCTTTTTTATTGTACTTTTTCTCTACTCTATTTTTTCTTGCACCTCACACTCTATTTTTCTCTATTCTATTTTTTCTTGCACCCAAACACTCTAGAAAGACACTTTATCAGATTATTATTTATGTTTTACGACTTATTAAAAGAATAGTATGACGCGTAGGTGTGTCCCCGAGTCCTATTTTTGGAAAATTATCAAGTCGGGGTGTCGTGTCTGACACGACGCGTGTCTGTGTCCATGCATCCTTGACGGCCATGGACTTGGAGGTTTATTACATTGAAATTTACAAATTCATTTCCCCATCCCTTTGATGTTTTAACAAGTGTATGACTATATATGTATATATATACATCGATTCACTTGAATCTGACATAATTCATCAAGTACAATTACTTTTCCACGTGAAACCTAGTTATTATTATTTATTTATTTTTGTTAAACGTTTAGTTCTCCTTAATGACGAGAATAATATATGATTTTCCCTTATCTTATGAAAGATATCTAGATGTCACCTGTCATTTGTGCAACCCAAGTGAAACAAAATAATCCATCTTCGTTCTTCAATTAGTTTGAATCAGACTTTATGGAGAAACATGTGTAAACATTTGTGGGATATGGCGTCGAAGGTGATAGGGAAGAGGTTGACTGTTTGGAAAGAAAAATTATTATCAAAGGGAGGAAGATTAGTTCTCATAGGGGTGTTTTATTTTATTTTATTTATATATCCCTTAACCCCTCCTACCCAGATGCCGCCGGCTAGGTTCGACCTTGTGACCTAGTGATACCATCTGTCACTGCTCAACCACTGAGCCATCACACATTTGGCGAGTGCTTTAGTTAATATGCTTTATTTATTATGTGTCGTTGTTCCAGATGCCCTTATCAGAAACTAAAGGAATAGAGAGAAAATTCTATGGTGTGGTGGTGAGGAGAACAAAGGATTTCATGCTGCTAATTGGAAATATGTTTGTCTTTTGAAAACGGTAAGGGGTCTTGGTATTGACCTTTGTATGGACAGAGGTGATTGAATCTACATATGATCTAATAAGAATCACTTGGATGCCAAGATATCCAACAAATTCTTATGACACAAGCATAAGGAAGACAACCTCTAATTACAAGGCGAAGTTTTTACAAGGAGTGGAGTTCGTTGTTGGAAGAGGTGATAAGGTTAAGTTTTCGCACGATGTTTGGTGTGGGCTAAATGTTTCAAAGACAAGTCTCCAAGTTTATTTGTATTGTGTCATAGGAAGTGTGGGTTTGGTGGAGAAGTTCGTTGGTCAGCTTGATGGCGCAATGACATGGAATTTGCATTTTCGCAGGGGATCTCTATTGGGGAGTTGGTTGATTTAGAGATGGCAGTGGGGCGGATTTTCACAGATATCCGCCTTGCCTGCCCCGTTTGGGGCGGTTTTGGATATGCCTAAACGAATTTCGGGGCAGATGCGGATATCCAAACAACATCTATCAAATATTTGGGGGCAGATACAGGTTTGGCCATACCTGCCTCACGAATATCCGTTTAAGTATAGAAATTATAAAAATACCCCTAGTCCTTAAAAAACAAAAAAAATACATTAGTATTTTTTTTTCCTTTCCTTTGTCTTTGTCTTTCTTTCATTTCTTCTCTTCTTCTTCAGTGAGAAAGACAAAGGGTGCTCGTTTTTGGATCCAGTCACCACCATTTCCGTCTACTCCACCATCCACCACCGTCTCTTCTACTTAGAACTCAGTCCATTCACCCTTCTTTCTCTGCTCAAATCTCAGATCTCAGTCCATTCACCCCTCTCTCGCTGCTCAAATCTCAGATCTCAAATCCTCTATCCATTTGCCCCCCTCTCTGCTCAAATCTCCCTAAAAAATCCATCAATATATCTAGTGAAAATCCATCTTGCCATCAACAATACTCACTAGCATCTCTTTTTCCTCCTTTGATCTTCTCAAGAGACAGAGAGCAACCAATCCATGGGGAGGAGTCATCGTCTGGTTTTTGTCGGCTGGATGTCGACTTCACACTTGCTATGTCATACTTCCAATGACCGAAGTTGCTGAATTCGCGTGGCTTTCCGAGTATATTCGCCAATCCGTTCAGAGCGGGGATGGTTTTTAAAAAATTGTATAAACGGATATCCTGGGCAGGGATGGATTTGCTCAAATTCGCCCCATTGCCATCCCTAGGTTGACTTTGTAGACATGCCCACCAAGGAGGAGGAATGATGGAAAGAAGATAAGGAATGCCCTTTTTTTTACCAAGTTATTTCTCAATTACCGAATAATGCTTGGGCATACTTTCCTTGAAATTGATTTGGAGAGGAGTACAAACGAGAGTTTCTTTCTTTATCTAGATATTAGACAATGATATGGAATATGATTCCATCAAAAGTAGAGCACAACAAGGGTATGGGTATGGATATAAGACAATGCATGGAATATGGCATCTCATTACCAATGTCTAAAGGGGGTTGTATTTTGAATCTCTTTTTGCAAATCCAATATGTTGATTTTGGGACCTTAGCATTTTTAAGGTCGCCTTGTTATGTAATCAAGTTCCACTGATATCAATGAATTTTATCTTTTAAAAAAATCAAACTTGTGAGGTAAAAGTTAAACAAAATGAACTCATTCGATTGCATCTTCACGGATATAAACAGTTTTGCACTAGTGAGGAAATGAGAGATAGGAAGGTATGGATTTAGAGGAAAAGGAGACTGACTAGAGAGGAAAAGAAAGAAATACAAAAAGAGGAGCTCACCCGATATTCCATGGTTTGAGCCAATAAGGTGATAAGTTGATGGTCCATTTTTCAACTCCAAAAGACTAAAAAGAGGTATGTTTGGTTGGGTTCTGATAGGTTAAATTTCTGTTATAATCGAAAACCAAATGTAGTCATTCAGTTGATCAGTTTTCAAAACCAAAACTGAACAGAGTGCACTGAAAACTGAATCAAAAAATTCATTTCGGCTTGGTTCAGTCGGGTTTTTATTTGCTGTTGTCGGTTCAGTTTTTTGAACAGCCTTAGTTCTTTGGTTTTTATTTCTTCTACTTTTCATCTTTTGTTTCCTTTACAAACACAGGCTTTTGTATATTCCATATTTTATTTACATTTTTTCATTGACAAATGTATGGTGAACTTCTGTAAATAGCATATTAAGAAGAGGGTGTTTTCGAACAATTTCAGTGAGCTTCACTCTTTGTAGTAGTTTCATTTATGTGTATATATTTGTATAAGTTAATTATATTTAAATGTTCAATAGCATTATGTATTACTAAGAAAAGTACTCTAAACTATAACCAAATATTTCAAAAGATAGTTTAATCTTTAGGAAGATTCATGATTTTAGCATGACATCTATGTTTCTGTATATGTTGATAAGTCTTTTTTTCTCCTATTCTGTTGGACTCAATTTGACGGGATAAAGTTGTGACGGGAAATGCTTGAGGGCCTTCCATGCAACGGTAGATGCTGGTATAGAGGCGGGTTGCCAATCCCTTGGCCTCTCTAAGGCTCGAGTAGAAGTATGCACCTTCCCATTACCTTCTTATTGAGTGTGTTTTCTGTTTTACTCTCTTTAAGTATATTTTCTTAGATAGCAGTTAACCTCCATTTTGTATTATGCAGGCAATGAATTTTTTGTGTTTAAACTGCCAATATGAGCAACATCAGTGTTTTGCTTGTGGAAAGCTCGGTTCATCCAAGAAATCTCGTGATGCCGAGGTATAGATGTTCTGTGTCAGTTTATTAGGTTATTTTCTGGAGGTGTCAAAAATCTGCATTGACCCTTGCTACGTGGTAGTTTCTCTATTATGTTTAAGCTGTCTGTGCTGTTTTGTAAACTTTATTGCATCACAAATCTCTCTTTATATCTGCCTGTCCTCATCTGAAAAAAAGTGTTGAAGATATTTTTTGACGAGTAGTTTAAACCTTTATTGGGTAGCTGCCTTATTATGTTTTTAGAATTCATTTCTTCGATTATCTTATTTTTTTAATTATTTTAATTAATTTTTTATTTCTATGTACATACTTTAATAGCAGTGGGCTCAGTGGGTTTTATTTCTTAGATGGTTGCAATTTACATTCTCAAGTGAGCTCTTTTTCATATGAAGTTTTGATGCAAAATGGATGACCTTTAAAGAGTAGTTTGTTTTATCTTATATCCTTCTTATTCTTATTTCTAGAAGTCTCTTCATCTATATTTAGATATATTGTTAATTTTATTGAAAAATTTCTGAGCCATATATTTCTGAGTTCATTTTTTTTTTTCTTTTCTTTTCATGGGTTACTTTTCAGGTATTCCACTGCAGTTCTGGGTCTTGTGGCTATTTTTATCACGCCCGTTGTGTTGCTAAATTGCTCCATCCAGGGAATAAAGCTGAAGCCCAATGCACTGAGGAAAAAATTACTGCAGGGAAGTCATTTACTTGTCCAGTTCATAAGTGCCGTTTCTGTAAGAAAGAAGAAAATGAGGAGGTTCTTGCATTGCAATTTGCTGTATGTAGACGCTGTCCGAGGACATACCATAGAAAATGTTTGCCTAGGTACCATTGAAGATTTACGTTTCTTCTATATTGTTGTACATTTCGTGGAAAACCTGATAAGGTTTTCTTTCTCTTCGTACCTGATTACTTCAGTTTCTGAAAAGTTTAGCTACTTTGTACAGCGGGATTTCTTTTACAGCTTCACCAGATATGTTGCCTGTAAGGGGTTGGGATGGTTTGCTGCCAAGAAATCGTGCCTTGATATATTGCTTGTAAGTTTTAATTTCCTCATGGTGTTTGTTTCTAGTATATCTTCTAACTTGCAAAGTAATTGTTGATTCTCTATGTTAGCAAGCACGAGATCGATGTGACTACCATGACACCTCTAAGAAACCACATAATATTTCCCCGTGTCAACACTGTGAAGAAAAGACCACCTTCAGATCTACAAACAAGCCAAAAAAAGGTTGTGACAAAGAAGAGACGCTCAGTTTCAAAACTCTATTCTACAACAGAAATTCCTGCAGCGATGCAAAAAAAAGTTGAGAATGCGTCCAGTGCTGTAAAAGACAACAATTCTACTGAAATGAATGAAGAAGAAGGCTGTAGACAACATATTGATTCTGCAATGAGGAAAGGACCATCAGATTTGCAATCAAGCAAGAGGGTTGTGGCGAAGAAAAACATAGTTTCTAAAATTCATTCTACAAGAATTCCTGTGGAGACACAAGAGCAAGTTGAAAAGGTGTCAACTGCAGTAAAGCTTAATGGTTCTACTGAAAGGAACGAGGAACAATGTTCTAGACAAGGGAGTGATTCTCAAAAGAAATTGGAGATAACTGTTCCTATCAAAACTAGTAAAGAAGCAATAGACAAACAACCTTCAGATTTCAAATCAAGCCAAAAGAAAGTTGTGGCAAAGAAATGCATAGTTTCTAAAGTCCATTCTGCAAGAGCTCCCATAGAGACACAAAAACAAGTTGAAATGGTAACCACTGCAGCAAAAGATAATGATAATACTAAAGGGAATGGGAGACGAGGTTCTAAACAAGCTGGCATTGATTCTGAGCAGAAAATGGAAATAAAAGACCCTTGTGAAATGTATGACAAGGTTTCTAGGGTAGTAGACAAGTCCTTTGCAATAAATGAATTCAATGAACTGTTGGAGGAGGGAGAGAGAGATACAACGCTGAATAATATTTTGGTGCTTCTCAAACCAAAGAAGCAAGCTGTGGCATGCAAGAAAAGTGAAACAGCCATGAAATGTAGCCCTCTCAAGAAGAAACCAAGCAGTTCTCCACATATTTTAGACACTGAAGGAGAAGAGAGGTAATGTACCAGCTTTGTCTCTGTGTGTGATTTAAGGATTAAAGTTATTAGCTTAGAGTTGTAAAGGTAAAGTACAGAGATTGACTTTATCAGAGGGTTAAGTCTAAGTACACATCTTTCAGGCTTTCCACGTTATTTAAATCTTATGTTCTGCTGTGTAGATTAGTGGATTTCATGAAAGAAAAACCCTCTTTCAGAAGCTCAGAGAAAGTTGTCAGAGAGCAAAAAGTACCATCTGCTTGTGCAGTGTCAAACAAAGAAAAAGCTACACCATTGAGAATGGTTGAGGAATCTTGGAGGTATTTTGTGTTTATTATTATTGTGAGATACTATTTTGATGTTTATGTTATTTTCCGAAAGTTTAAACTTAGTTAATAACACTCATACTAGAAATGTTACCTTTCCAGACTGTTCGGATAGCCTCAGAGAAGTTAGAAGACTGCAGTATTGAGGTTGCGGAAACTGATTGCAAATCAGAGACTCTCAATCAGGTAACTAAGTTGAATAATTGCTTGTTAATTGTTGAAAACTTCTATTTCCGGTACCATTACATCATTATGGAGGTGTTGAGTTTTTTTTTTTTCCCCTTAAATTTGGCTAGATCTATACCTTTGTTTTTAATAAATTTTATTTATTTTTAATTTCTTGTTGTGGGGGTTAGTATTTTTCCATCTAGTACTGTAGTCTTAATTGAAGGCCTCTAAATAGATTTCTAAAATTTCCAGAAAATAGAAGCAGGGACAATTAAACAATGGGCACCTTTTGGTTGTTTCATATTAGAATCAGTGTTTTAAAAAATGTTTGAGGCGTACGCCTCGTCATGTAATGCTTGAATTTAGCGTACAAAATGTCTTTTGAGGCGTTTTATGGTGTGACGAGTACGGTTTAACACCTCGACATGTTGAAATGTATGTTTTTTCACGTTATTTGCATTTCAAATTGTTTTTTCATGTTATTTTTGGATATGTGAAAAAGTAACCCTAAAAACAACCAAACTTTGTGCGATTGAATCAAAACCCATATTGTTCTTCAAATCTTTCTAAAGCTCAAGTTGGATCAAGCCTCCATATCTCCCTAAAGGCCAAATCGATCAAGCCTTCAACATGCTCTACTCTTGCTCTGCTCCAAATTGATAGTTATCAAGTTGCTCTTCTCCATGTTGATTAAACTAGTATAATACCCGTGCCGTTGGCACTTCACTTAAATTTTTTTCTTTCTTTGCTAAATATCTTATACTAAATACCCCCGCCTCCACCCCACTTCGCCATCAATAAGTTTTGAAGTGCAAGCTTTTTATTTTATTTTTTGTTAAAAACACTTGATTTAGGCAATCTCTGATCTGAAGCATATCCTTTAGTTGTGAAAAATTTGTCAAAAGAGTGATTTTTTCAAGGAAAGTACTTTGCATAGACTTAGATTCATTCTTTGGATCATAAATCGAATTATCTCTATAAATCTCCCAATAATCAATGATATGCTTCAAAATCACACGAGCAATCATATTCGTGAGTTGACTCACTAAAAGCTAATGAGTTTTGAATGAAAAATGAAGAAGTTTTCACTAAATTTTCAAAGTTGAAAAAGTGGGATCAATGAATGCACATTGTACTGGAATGCATAACCAATCTCTAGCAAAGAAACAACAACACTAATCATCACCAATTGCTCTGACCCCACTGAATGATCGGTGAAAACCTGCAAAACCCATTTCTGATTTATCCAAATTCAACTAAAAATTAGATAGAAAACATAAACCCCAAATAACCAACCAGTGCAAGTTGAGGTTTCCATATCCCAGACCGCACTCTGGGTCGGATTGAAAAGTTGAAATCTTTGCCGTCATTCTTCGCAAATTTGGCTAAGAGCTTCGATGGGTCGAATCTAATAGTTTGTTCGAATTCCAAAAAGTTAAATTCACCACCCAGTCATCATTATCGACAGAAGAAGAAGAATCTTCATAATTTTTCACTGAATTGGGCAAAACATTTGGAAGAGAAGAAGAAAGAAGAATAGAGCAAATGTGAGGAAGAACCCATTTGATGATGAAGATCTCAAATCGAGTCAACCAAGCTCTTCCTCTATTTAGTGAAGAAGAAGAGTGGAGAAGCTCTCTTTGATGATGAAGATGATGATGGAGTTAGCACTTTCACTCCCACTTCTAAAGAGCCCATTTGCATAAATGAGTTATTAGTTCATTTGAAGATGAAGATCAAAGAAAAGATGAAGTGAAGATGACGGTTTAGGGTTGTGAATGGAACTGTTCGGAGGAAGAAAAGGGGAGGACAGGCCGGTGGTGGGAGATGTGAAAGGGAATAGGGAGGCGTCGAATGGCGGAGGTGGAGGAAGATGGTGTTGCTGATGTGGGTTATGGGTGGGTATGGGTTGGGGTTGACAAAGAGAATTGAAGAAGCTGAGTGTGAGAGGAGATGAAGTGTCCCCTAGCTCCTCTTAATGACAGTGGTGGTTGAAATCAGAGAAATGGAGAGAATAGGGGAGGGGGCAGTCGGTGGTGGGAGAGAAGAAGCGAAGGGGAGCTTACAGATAGTGAGAGAGGTTTGTGAGAAGAGTTATAAATTTTCACTTAAGTTCTGCCAGAGACATAACTTTGCCACGTAAGACATACACACTGTGTACAGTGTTTGTGAATAGTAAAATACCTCTTTGAATTGTAAGGAAGATGTTTAACTTATTTTATTACATTATGAGTTTGCAATTTGAATTCAAAATTGGTGTATTCTAATTATTATTTGGCTATTTCACTTAAATTTGATGGTGAAAGTATGACACGTGTAAGTTTGATGCGTGATTTATATGCAACTATTTTATTTTGATGTGGAATTGTGAGTTGTTATTTTGTAGTTATGAATTGCATTTTTATTTTTGCTATATTTTAAATACATATTTTCATGGGGCTTACGCCTCACACGTTGAAACTTATACCTTTGCGTAATGTTAAGGCTTCACATCACACCTAGTTTAAAAACCTTGATTAGGATTATAGGGTGGCGAGTTATAAATTTTCTCGTGATATTGGCATGGAGGTAGTTGATTCCATCCAAAGTATTGTTTTTTCAGTTGAGTTTGAATAGGCTTGTGACCCATGATGTGTTGGGTAATAGGATGAATAAATCAGTCTACTCGGGATTTTGAATCCTGTTATAATCTCTTTTTGGAACATGAGTCATCCCAAGCTTTCTGGCATTGTTGCCATGGAAGATTGGCAGTTTCAATAAATAATACAATAATACATCTGTCCACTTCTTCAAAAGGATTATAAAAATTCTTTTATTACACTCCATCTATTGGCCATAATTAGTAATTTGCACCATAACATAGTGAGTGAAATCGGGCCCATGCTTCTTCTCGTTGGGAGAAATGAATGCAATTTTTCAAAAGGAAAAACTTCTTCATTGTACATAGCAAAGTCCTCATCTTCCCCCACATTTCACAAGTCTCTAATCTAGAATTTGCCCACTCCAGTGAAAACAAAGATGGGTATTCAATTTTTCCCTTAATTGGCTTACGCTAGTCTTAAACATAAACAAAAGGGGCGTGCTCTTATTGGGAATGTGGGACCAATATTTTTTTGTTTTTTGTCTTGTTCGGGTCGAATTCTTGGTTGTTTTATAGTTGTTATCGTTTAAAGTAAAATTTCAAATCTTCTGCCTCACTCGCTGCGTGTGTGTGTATATATATATATATGACAAAGAAAGTTATCCGTGCCTATTTCACCCACCTAGAAATTTTAAAATAAATTGGTTTGGTGTGGAGATGATCTCTTTGCCATGTAGACCATCCACGCATAAAATTGTAAGTTTTTGAAATTTCTAATGTAATCATAGTGTTCATGGTGAAATTGAACGGTTGGCAATTCTCTAACTTCTGAAGGATGTCATGGAACTCCAAATTGAGTGCATGTTTTCTAAGAGTGATCTACATGTTTATGAGATCATCCTTACAAGATATTGATTTCTTCAACTTATTCTGAAATATTTTGAAATTTCTAGTTGGGTGAAATAGGCACGTGTAACTTTATTTGTTAAAAATCTGTCCCTGGATCCCATCACGTGTTAACTCATCACCAAAAATCTATAGCTGCTATTGCACACTTAGATGAAGGCTGATAGCATGCGTTTTCATGTGCAGATTGTCGAGAAGCTTCATTGGTATGTACAGAGTGGTGACATGGTAAGAACTTAATTATTTTTCTGTAATAAGCATGTTATCAGGTTGTATTGTATTATGTGCTACAATGAAACGAGGATACTTTGTTTTCAAAATTAATTGGACTTGTATGGGACACTCCGTCCGTAGATAATCAAATTTTACAAAATCCTTCCAATGTTTTAAATCTTTTGTAAATGCTACATAGATATTATGGCAAGTCTGTAGCACATATATAGCAATAGTGATTTACAAGTAAAGATGACTATTAAAACATTGTTTATAGTTGATAAAACAAATATATGGTAATGAAGATTCTCATATTTGTGGCATTTTTAATTGACATGTCAAATGCCTTGTATCTGTATTAAACACCGACGCACATACCAATGCTTTCCATACACCTTATTGATGTTGCCAAATTAGTGCATGTCTTTGTAGGAACCAATCAAACTCATTCAATACAAGACCTTTTCTATTTAGAATAATTAGCGAATAAGACACTATTGTTTAATTGGTTTTGGAGGTTTGGAGTGGAAGCAGATTGCTGATGGAATGTGGTATCTTGAGATAAAGAGTATAACAATTCCATTGCGGTTGGCCCTCGAGATATCCGTGAAGTGCATATCGTATCAATACTTAGATATTCTAATTATAAGGATGAGTATGTTCAAGGGTTGAGGTGGCGAATCTGGCGTTAGGAAGAGGAGATAAGGTTAATATTTGGAAAGATGGTTGGTGGGAGAGGTGTTGGTGGGAGAGGTAGCACTTAAAGAAAATGTCCAATTTGCTTTGTGCCTTGTCCAAATGTCTTCTCTCTGTTTTTTCTTTTTAAGCAAGCAGGGTTTTATTAGATCCCAGAACCAAGAATTGTGATTTTTTTTTTCGAGTTAAGTTTGGTCATTTAAGAAATATTTCGTTAAATATTTCATTTTGTGTAGAAAAAATATAAAAGTTCTGATTGTAATTTTGAATTTAACAAAATAAGTTATGCATTTTAAACTCTTAAATACTATATAAAAAATATCACACGACTCATAGCGTCGTACAAACTAAACATTACATAAGAACCACTCACATAACAAACTTTTGATACCTAAATAACATTATAGCATGTTATATATATATTACGGAGATTGAAATATTTTTTTTTATTTCCCTAAAAAAAACTAAATATTTCTGTAACTCCAAAATAGAAAATATTTCATGAAAGTTCGACATATTTGAGAAATCACATTCCTTGCCAGAACCATTAAACGCTTTCGACAGGGTTCAAACCTTGGACTTGTGATACCATCCGCCATAAGTATTCAACTAGTAGAGCTATTGCTTGTTTGGTAAAAGGGATAACATTTTTTTATCATCAGAGAAGTACCAAGCAACTCGAGCATGTGGTGTTACTCTTTTTGCCATGGGTTCTGATTTTTTCAGTTGGCGTGCATGTATCAAAGCCCATATGAATTAAATTCTACCTAATATGCAAATTTAAGGTATGAACCAATAATGCACAACCAACCACTTTTAACCCTCGCTTCACTGTTTTGTTCTCATTTTAAGACACACCAGCCCTATAGTTTTACTAGCATGTGCAACAAAGCATTGAATTGCCAAATGTCCTCTAGTGGATAAATGCTGTCATAAACCATTACAATGCAAGTCATCCTCTGGTGAACGAGCATTGTTTCTTCAGGGTTTACAATGAACATACCCAAATTTATCTTTCTTGAAAACATAGAAAGTTTCAGGACGATAATGCTCTTTTTAGAATAGTTCCAAGTAAAAAAGTTGTATTTGGTTAAAAATGACCAAGAAAGGTTGAAGACACTAACAATACGAAAAGTATTGGACTAATCTTCTAGATGTTAACCGAAAGAAAGAACTCCAGCTTCTAAGTTAGTGACAATTCTGAATGTTTTTTTTTGATTAGTTTTAAGTAGTAAACATCATAAAGAAGCCACTAAGAAGTGTGACTAATTTTTTTAGACTTGCATTTGAGAAAAAGTTCCATGTCAGAGTCGTCTATGGCTTCGCTAGTGTTGAATTTCACTCATAAACAAAGACTTATATCATGGAAGGGAACATCATTGACTTGATGAATCATCATGTCTCATTTTAGTCTATTCCACCCATTTTGCAACTGCAGATCCTTCAGATCAAATGGGACACTCTAGATCAAATAGGACACTGCTGGTTCTGATGGGGGATAAGATTCATCTGAAATGTATAAATGGGATTCAAATCTTGCTGATAATTGTAGTCTTTGATGACAAACTTCGGTGTTTAATCAAATATCAATTCGTTGTTGGAATTTATCAACATTTTTCTTCTAGAATTCTTCACTTCTAAGTGAATATATTTTCTTTCATCTGTCTTTCTTTGTTTAAAAATTGAAGCTTTTTTTTTATGTTTCTTCTTACAGATAGCTAATTTCTGCCAAGATGCTGATGATTATAATGTTGTAATGAGACAAAAGCTTGAAGAGACTGGGAAGAGGTTTTCGTTAAAGAACTATGACATTTTCCAACCAAAGGTACTTTTTTTTGTTCCTGTTTATTTTTATCTAAGAGTTGTTTGTTAAGCAGATGTGAATATCATGATTCTCATGATGCTGCAAGGATCTTTGATGGTTGATTTAAAATTTTAAAATAGGATGTAGAAGCATAAATCAATAAGAACTGTAACAATCTCACAGTTGATCCCACAAATAATACTAGGTGTTTGCATAATCCCTAAATCTCAAATCTCTCAGACAAATCTTCTTTGGTTAGCGATATTTGATAGTAATGTAATTCTCGTTCTAGTTGTAGTGATTTTCTCATACTTGTTATTGTAGGCTCTTTGATGTAACATAGGATTTAAATTGTTTAATATAATATAGTTATCGGGTTGGGACTAAGTAAGCCCATTAGAATAAGTGGAGATTAGGTGTTTGCATAAATCAATAAGAACTGTGATAATCTCACAGTTGATCCCACAAATAATACTAGATGTTTGCATAATCCCTAAACCTCAAATCTCTCAAACAAATCTTCTTTGGTTAGCGATATTTGATAGTTATGTAATTCTCGTTCTATTTGTAGTGATTTTCTCATGCTTGTTATTGTAGGATCTTTGATGTAACATAGAATTTAAATTGTTTAATATAGTTTAGTTATTGGGTCGGGACTAAGTTAGTCCATTAGAATAAGTGGAGATTAGGGCTCCAATAGAATTATGTTTAGTTAGTTATAAATAGGACCTATTGGTCATTGGTTGTAATTGGTTTTTGGTGAACGAAGAAACTCCAATGGAGATTATTTAGGTTTATTTATCTTTTGTGTAGATTTGTTTAATTCGTATTTTAGGTTACATTATTTGGTATAAGAGCTGAATTAATCAATAGATTGATTGATTGTTTGGAAAGCGTTTTGAAGGAAGAAGATTTGTTTGTTTGAAGAGAAGTTGAGAAGAGAAGAAAGTTGATTGAAGAACTCAAAGGATTCAAAGTTTAATAGGCTGTCACCTCCAAAATCTCCCAACAACCTGCATCGTAACCATCCTGGTTTATTAGCCACCACGCCCAAAGCAGCCACCCTTTTGCAGCATCAGGTCCTTGCTCTTCAGCACCCTTCCGGTCAGCACATCATTACATGGGTTCCAATCTGCTGGAAACAACCCCCTCCCTTCCGTCAATGTTGGAATAAGGCCCCCTGTTTAAGTCGTGTTTGAGAAGAAGAAAACAAATTTTTTCATGTTCGAGAAGAAGAAATTTTTTTTTCGAAACAGGTCATGGTCCTGTATTTTGATCATAATCCCTGGCTCCTGATTTTTACTTGAGTCCCTGGTCCAGCAGGCTATTCGCACCATTGCCTTTGGTCTGTTTCCCATCCAGTCCAACCAGACTTCATACACCCTTGAATCAGTTGGAGCACAGCACCCCCCAACAGTTCAAAAAAAAATAAAAAAAATAAAAAGATGAGCCACCCATATTAATATTTGTACCATACCCGTACTATTTTCCATCGCCATACCAATATTAATATCCAAGCCCAAATCCATATCCATACCCACGGTGGCTTATTGTGATTGTCCCCAAATTACTATCCTACACCACAAGCCACCTATGTCCCTATTGCCCTCAACTTAAACCCGTTTCCCACCACTACGGCACTACCACCTCCATTCACCTATGACATAAACCCACTACCACCTCCAATGTAATGCAGGTTGAGACAGAAGTTTTGGAAAGAATCGAAGGCCGGATGGTCACCCACTTTTTTGCATTTTTAAAAGCCCTAAGAGAGCGAGAAAAACAAGGGCAGAGGAGAGATACCAGCGCATGAGAGCACTGTTCGACACGACACTGATCACACTTCGACCACCGGCTTCCAGGATATCATATGGTCCATTGTCACACGTACTCAACTACCAAAAATAAGCCAATTGACTCGTGCAAATTCATAGGGGAATTAAATAGATATTACGCTTATTCATACTACACTTTTTTTATTTTACATTTTCCATGTAAAAAGTTTCCTCTCAATCTTTTACCATTTTCTTCGTAAGGAGACACATTGCTTACCAAATACCAACACCCTCGTAACTAGATTGAAATTTATTCCACTAGATTTTAGCATAACCCTTCAACTAGCTAGCTTTGATCTTCAATACAATTGTTCTCGAAAGCCTTTTCCATCATCACCATCCAATAATAAGAGTATTTTCCAGTTGAGTTGGGGGGTGTTGTCCATCACAATATCACATGGTCGTTCGCGTCTCCCCCCCCCTCCCCCCCCCCCCCCCCCCCCCCCCCCCCCCCCCCCCCCCCCCCACACACACACACACACACACTTGTAAATGACATCCAGGTTAACTTGATCATTTCCCAAAGTGTGACAGGAGCTGTTACGATCACATTATGAGTACTTGGCTTAACGTGAATAGCGCCCATTTCCTTACTATCCCTGCAGATTCCCACTTCTCCCATGTGGCACTCTGCTGTTCAAAATGACTCAAGGCTCTTATCACTAGTAAGGGCCACCATGCCCTTCCCAGGTTTATCAGCAATATGACTAAACTCTCCATAGATGGTAAGTCGTGAATCCCCTCAGCATAGATCAAATTGTTGATATTTTTTGGGCAGACTATAGGTTTGACGTTCAACATTCCGTGGTCATCTTTCTAGCTCTCTTGGCTCAGAATGTATCACTCTTGCAGAAGGGAATTAGTGTGATGCACAGAGTGGATCAACTGTATTTGGAAGGGACATAGCTCTGCTGGTTGGGCTTTTAGTAGTTTCCGCTAATCAGCTTCCCCATCATGCCTTCAAGAATCACATTATTCCACTTCCAACTCTGGTTCTTGCATTTTCATTGAATGACATCTCCAAATGTTTTACATGGCTATTAATAGTCTTATTTCTAGTCTCCACCATTTTTCTTTACTTCTTTTATCAAACTTCAAGATCATAGCATGCTTTTAGAGTCACCATGATGTAAATATGGCGAGAAGCATAAATCATTGCAAGACTCTCAGGTATCGATCTCAAAAATCAAACTAGGCTTCTTAAACCCCAAACCTCTTGTTTGCAAAGGATCCAATCTAATTGGGCTTGGTTACTTTCCGTGAAATTAGTTTATATGCAAGCAAAACATGCTGTTAAGCCTGTCCAGAATAAAATAATGAAGTTCTAAAACAAGCAAAAAGTGGGCCTCAAGTTGGCTTGTATATACTCCATTTATAATGCTACATCAGAGCCTATGCTAAGCAGAAATATTGGAATGCTCATTGGTCAATCCTCAATGGTTCTAGGGTCCTAAATGTGTATAGTCAACCTGACAGTATTGTTTGAGGATATCTATTCATTATAATCCCGTGGCTTGTCAATTTTGTAAGAGCATCTCCAATAGCCTTTTTTAAGATATGGGCAAAATGGGTTGCTAAACTATTGTTATAAATTTATTTTTTGGTAAACGAAGAGATTTTGGCACCCTCAGTAGGCATTTCTTTAGCTGTTGCTAAACCAAGTTTAAAAGTCTTTGAGGCCCACATGAATAAAGTAAAAGTAATATAATAATAAGAAGAAATGTTTCATGGTTATAAATACACAATTGTAAATAAAATATATATTTTTGCCTTTATAAAATATATTTTATTCTCTCCGAACCATTCCGCGATCTTATAAAGAGTGTCGTGTAAAAAAATGCCTCTACGATAGGCATTCGACAGTGAATGCATGCATCGTTGAGCAACCCAAAGATATACCAAATAAATGCCTATTGGGTGAGTTTTCAATCTATCTTTGGTACGCCTCAATGAGGAAGGCAAAGAAATGCCTATTGGAGAACCTCTAAGAGATACCCTCTAGTAAACTAAATTATTGTCTGGGAAATTATAATTGTTGTTTTTTAACCTAAAGTTTGATGATATGCTAATGTTTTTCTTCAGGTTAGTAAAGCAAGTAATATACAAAGTAACTGAAGATTTAATATACAGTTGTCTTTGTTTTTGTAAAAAGTAACTTGATTTATATTTCTTCTATTCTTGCTTTTTCTTCATGACTTTGTTGTTCCATTTTTCAATAGTAATACTTTCTTTTATACACTTTAGCTACTTGTAGATTTTATTTATCTATTATTTATATTCATTTAACTAAAAACTTGGACCTGGAAGATATGTTGAACTTGGGTGCTGGGTGTTAGTGCTAGCTATTACATGTGATTGTATTCAGGCCTTTATAGTATGAATACTAACAAATTCTTTGCAGAGTGATTGTAATTTTCAGAACAGAAATTGGATGAATGCATGTCGAAGGAACTCCCCACTGGGTCTCACTTGGTAAATGGTACACAAAATTGTCCATGCTTTCATTTTTCATAGACCATGATTGTTTAAGATAGAGAATTATTTCTGCTTTGAAAGACCATACTTCCCCTGTATAGTTCACTGCTTCTGCTAGGCGCAACTATTTGTTCTTCTTCATCTTCATTACGGACTATTTTGTTTTACCAAAAATAGATAATTGGGTTGAAACTTCCGCTTGGATTTGGAGCTGCTTCGGCAAACAAGTTAATTGAGGATGTTGTTGAGTTCAAGCCAAAGCTCCTCATACTCATTATTCCCGGGAAACAAAAAGGTGATCCTTGCAACTCGTCTTTCTTTCTTTCTTTTTTTTTTCTTTCTTTCTTTCTTTCTTTCTTTTCTCACTCTCGTCACTTTCTTAAATACTTGTCAGATTAGATGAAAAGGAAACAGCATATGATCTTATATGGGGGACAATGTCGAAATAACAGACAAGGTAACATGATAATTTGATTGGAGACATCTTATTAGACTTTCAGACTTCCTTCACTATTCTTAACGTGTTGGTGATTCTCTTGGCAGTTGAGACCTGCCCTTCTTTACCTTTGGAGCCGCTGTGATTGGACTTCTACACACAAGGCCATAGCCCTGACACAGCGTCACATATCCCAGAAACAGAAAATTTTGAACATGGTAGAAAAACATTATGAACAGAGGTTTGTGTAGGACTAATGGAGGAAGACGATCACAATGAAGCATGCTGTGAAGGTGAAAATGGTCAACCTACAGAAGCAAGAGGTATTGCCCATGAAGAAGCAGAGACGAGTTCTGTGCCTACATACCATGTAGGAGGTGCGTGTAGTGGGCACGAAGACAGTGACAGCAATGAAATCAATGAGAACTATGACCATAAGAAAACCTTCTCTGGTCATGTGATAAACCAAAATAATGACGGCAATCTAATGACAATGTGACATCAGGAAATGGCAGAAAGGATCTTTGCGAGCAAAACAATTTGCCAGATGAAGCACTGGATACTGCATCCAACAAAGACGGTAGTGAAGAATGTGATCTAGACGATGATTGCATCTATACTAATTTAAATTCACTGCCCCAAATTGGATATGTAGAGATAGAAGACAGCACTCATATGACAAATGGCACGTCTGATGCATCAAGATCCCGATTTGGGTTTGCACCTGGTCCTCTGATTCCATACTCCCAGAATACCTCATCCATTGGTTGGCTTGAAGAATAATTCAAGAATGACAATTTCCACCCCTGCAGACCATGGATCAAGATGCCATGTGGGTGTATACAATATAGGAAGGAAGAAAGCTATACTGATCACAAGACTAAGAAGATGCAAAGAAAGCTATACTCATCCAAGGCTCATTCACAGAGTTTGCGATAAGTTTCAAAGAATTTTGCTCATTGCAGCTGCCTTTTATTTTTACTATAAAAGCCCATACATGTTTTTGCTTCAGTACTTTTTTTTTTTAAATCCCTTAATCTCCTTGAATATGAAGTCTTGGATTTGCATGATTCCAACTCAAAACAAGATTGCAAATAATAAATTAAAATGAGACCACACGTTCTAACATATAGAATTTGAAGAGTGGTTAAATGAACACATTTCATTGTCATCCAATTGGTTTCTTCTACATCTCTTGGATTGGATCTAACTGAGGCACAAAATGTCCTTCCCTTACTATATAAGTACATAACAAATGTTCTCAAGTTAAGTATTATGAAATTTACCCTATATTCTATGGCTTATGTTAATTTCTTTTTATACATATGCATTGAAGCTTCTAGATCTAAAGAGATAGGTTTCTTTCCATGAAAGGTAAGTTTAGGTAAAAGAACATGCATTACATTACAATAATTGATGAGTTGAGGCCTTGAAAGTTTAGGTATCTATTAATCTATATTACAATTCAGAGTGGTGTTTTACTATTCATTGCTGAATGGGACAAAGTCAAATAAAAAGGAATAGAGATAAAAGATGGTTATGATTGAAAGTTGGAAATGTATTAAATTTGAGGGTTGACATTCATTTTCTATGATAACATATTTGTAAATATAAAACATGTAGAATGACAAAAATAACAGAAATTCTAAATGGCGAGGAAACCAGCGAGGGAGGGAGGGCAACCTCCATCCCCCTTTGGAAGCATGCCTTCCATCCCCTGCATATATCCGAGGGGGATGGAGGGTTGCCCGCTGGTTTCCTCGCCATTTAGACTGACTCCAAAAATAATGAAAACTTTTGAAAAAAAGTTGGTGGAATGTACATATAGTAGAGAGAAAAAATAGTGTTTCCTTTTAGCAAAAGGAAAATTTATTATAACTATTTACATCGTTGTCGAATAAGTAAATTATATATATATATATATATATATATATATTATATATATTTTATAATTAAAAAAATTGTTAACTACTTCACGTCTTTAATATTTTTAAAGCAATAAGACGGGTTGATCATATCAGAAAAATGAATCGGACATCTTAATGCACGTATAAACAAAAATGTTAAACTTCATGTTTTGGCAATTCAAAGATTGGGGAGAACTTATTCTCGACGTTTAAATTTTTGCCCCAACTGGTTCAATTTGATTGAGTATAACCCTAAATTTATAATATATACTTTTACCTTAGAATAGGCTTACACTTCAATACTTAGAGAAAAAACGGATAATGATGGGTGTTCAGTACAAAATATTTAGCAAAAATAAAATTATGCGGATGCAAATGACACGGGCATACTCTAGTATATTTACAGATCCAGGAGTTATGAATAGTGAGAAGACACCTAATACTGCTAATAAGGGGACGCCATATCCAGCACATGGTTGTCGTAGGTTCTTTGGTTCTTCTGGCAGTATAGATTGGAGCGTCTAAAGTCCTATCCACCATTGTCTAGCCTGAATTAACAAAAGGGATGCCTCTGCAGCATTGCATTCCCCCATAGTACTATTGAACATTTTCCTTGAGATTGAGCCTACAACCGAGCCAATATCATACCATGATGTTTACCGCCAGTACCCTTATCGCTCACTGTTTAGACGATCAAATAACTAGCATCATAAATACAATAATTGTTTCCAAGTCCAAAAGCAAGGGGAATGTGTCTAAGTTGAAAAGATCTGACATTAATCCTGTGTGTCTAGCTGACTGGACTTGGCATGTATCAACTCCATTCTGATAATTTCCACCTCAAAGTGAAGACATATTAGGCTCTGGTTCCACCTGATAATGGATGAACACTGAATAATTATCAGTTAAGGTTGTCTCCAGAATTTGGTGAATGGACATAATCATCTCTACATCCATAGTGTAATGTGGCCAGAAGGATTTGAAGATGTGAGGTTTTTGGTAAACCATTTATTGCACCAGAATTTCAAAGTTTGTTTAATGTCACATAATGCCCCTTATTTAGGATTTTGACATTATAATTTTTTTTCCAAGAGATATCACCAATAGAATAATATATGTTCGTTATCTTTTGTCAATCGACACGATCACATGCAATATAACCAACTTCTCTTTGTCTCATGAGGTATGTAAATCTTAATCTTTATTAGAAGTATTCCTTTATCATGTTTATAAAATTAAAAATTTAAAAAAATCTTTCATTAAATTTTGTATTAAATTTATTTTATGCAACTTCTCCACCACCACCAAGAACCCATTTCAGCTTGACATCGTCTCGACTACCATCATCTTACTATTTTCCTCTGTCGTAAATCAGTCAAGTGTCGGATTTTTACTGGTAGTGATAGTTGCCCTCCAAAAGTTTCATGTCCATATGTCTATCATCCTCATTGATAGACTCGGAGAATGTGGACTTATCCTTGCATATTCGCTACGTGGTAAATGTTTGGAGTTATTTATGTGCAACAAGGATCCTTCGTCACTCTGGACATGCATGTGATTTTGAAAGAGTAATAAACCATCCATGTCCAAGTCCATTGAAACTTCGTACACCAATAATATCAACTTTAAGAGGTTTGGGGTTTGTCCCTGAACTACATTCAGTCCTTTGGGTGTGCCACCAGGGGCGGAGCTAGGATTGCTGACAAAGGGGGAAAAAGTTTAAAAATATTAATTTACTCTCGAACGTGATTTTCCAAACCGAACGAAGATTTTTTTTTTCTTTTTAACTCCAAGCAAACCCATCTTCACCAACCTCTCACTCTCTCCTCTTATCCTTCTCTTATATTTTCTCTCCCTCACAAACCCTCTCTCACTCTGTAATCTCTCAACTCCACCTCTCATCTCACTCTCAATTCGCTCAATTTTGTAGCAGCTGACTATATCAACCCTGAAACCGGAACATATCGGTATAGAGATTTGATCATAGAAATGGGGACCTAACTTTA
>QNQO01010474.1:0-23352 GCA_003290165.1 Berberis thunbergii
AAAAAAAAAAAAAAAAACGAGTCCCCATTATAACCCATCAAGCATTGTGTAACACCAATGGTTTTTCTTTTCGTTTGTTTTATTTACTTAATTTTAGAGTTTTTGGAATTGATTTCAATAGTATAAATTATTTAGATTTAAATTTTGTTTTAAAAAAATATGAGATTTGGTGAGTGGGGTGCTCTTGGAAATCTGATGGGGGCGAATAGGCACCCACTTATAAAAGCGGATTTCCCCCTTTCTCTTACTCCTCCTTTTTCTTTCTTCTTCTAAAGCATGTTCTTTTGTGAGATTTTTTCTTCTTTGGCCCCCCGTTCGGATGATTTGATTGATTTCTCCCCACAAACTCCTCATCTCTTCCTCCTTTCCCCTTCCATGTTCGTTCCGTATGCTGAAATAGAGAAAATCAGTGAGTGTGAGCTCGACGGAGCTATCTGTGATTAAATCGGACAACGCAACTCCGATCAACCCTTTCAGGGGTGTTCGTGGCGGGTCTGGGCGTGACACATTGGCACAATGAATTAATTTGAACTCATGTTTACCTTGCCATAACTGAATATCTTTTTTTTATTGGAGACCAAAAATCTATAAAGCTTGTTACTTATATGTGCATCTCTTCTAGTTCACAATCTTAGAGCCTCACTCTAAGGTCAATATTCCAATGTTTTTGCAAGCCATCATACTTTCAAAACAATGTACACAACTAGTTTTCACCAAAGCCAACCCTTAGATAGTTGGAATTACATTTGCTAAAACACCTCGTCTGCCCATTTGTCATCCCAAAATCTTATGGAATTTTATTTTCCTATTTTGGAAGACAAATGTCTCTCCACGTGCCCTTTTTTGTTCATAATCACGTGCCATAGACTACACTCATAAAGTTGTCATCATGGCACTTTTGATAACCAATTATTTTTCTCAGAGCAATTACTTATTTCCTTAGAGCATTTTTTTTTCAAATGCCTAGGCCGCCTTATCCATTTGGACAACAAATCCATGTTCATGGTATTGATTTTACAAATGCCAAGTCGCCTTTCTTTTGAGTTGATAATTTATCCCATGCGATAAGGTGATAGCTATGACCGTTTTCCGACGTACCCCTGTAAGAATGGAAACCATATTGTACACTCCTTTTTTTTTTATCCCTTAACCCTCCACCCAGGCGTTGCCGGTAGGTTCGATCCCGTACCTAGTGAAACCATCCGCCACTGCTTAACCAGTGAGTCATCACACCCTGGCAACGGTTATATATATATAATATATGAATCTGGCTCTCCAACATTCTCTTGAAATGTGATGTTAAGTTAGTTTCCTTGTGATTGAGCCATTCTCTTGAAACTTCTTCAAATTTTTTACTAGGGAAAATGCAATGTTATAGGTTTATGTGTTTAGAACATCCACCAACGTCTAAAATTGCATTTGATATTAGATCGTCTTTGTTGTTTGACTTGCTTCTTGTTGACAAAATTTGTGTTATGTAAATGCTAAATATTTGTTTGTGTTATGTAACAGATGATGCTAATGATGACGATGTGATGGACTCGGATGATCATGCATCCTTGCTCTTCTTGATATTCATCCATGAATCGTCAACAAGAAGTGTAAAGATTGTCATTTGACGAAGAGGTCAATTCCAAGGTAGTCAAGGAGGTCTCTAACTCGTTGAAGGGAGATGATTGGGATCGATTGACTTCAAGTTTAAGAGATGTTCCAAACATCCTAAGGACAAGGATCTTAGATGCTCTAGACTTGTTTGAGGAGAAACCCAATTTTGATCCGCCTTTTCTTATCCCTAAACCCTGAAGAAAAAGAAGAGTGGTTAGTGAGGAAGCTGGTTATTAAGAGATTTTGATACACTTAATTAAAAAGTAGATGATTTGTGTATGTTTTTGGATGACTTGCATTAGTTACAAAACTTTAATGTTAATGTGTAATTGATCTTCTACATGACATTGTAATAAGTGTGTGATAATCCTTTTGGTTCATATGTTTTATGATTTTTTCGTGTTTTTGTTTTGATTTTTAATATAGCAATATGTTTGTACTTCTTTATATGAACATATGTATCGATTTATTGATATAATAGTAACTTAGCCCTAAAGCAAATTCATCATTGAAAAATATTCTGTAATCAAATAGTGAAATTTTGATAAGTTTTTTTTTTTCCTTTGCACAATTAAATAGTGGAAAAAAAAAAAAACTGAGTAAAGAATTTTCCATGGTTTTTTTTATGGAAAAACTTTGTTTTTCATGAAAAAGTTTTCAAAAAATCAAAACACCCTCCAAGTTTTAGATAGAGATATTGTATTGATCATATATAGTAGTACAATAACAGATGAGATTCTTGAATTTGTGTTGTCGCATTCTAAAATTCATCACCAAAGAACATAAGTCATTCAAATCCTCACACTTTCATTTATGGAGTCAGAAACTCGCAACTTGTCATTGGTTAAGCATGATGAAAACTGAATGCGATCATCGTGTTTCTATCTGTTTAAATTTGTGTTCAATCTTGTATGGAATGTCCACATTAGACCATGTAAATAGCTTTCATATCTCTGGTTTACTTGAAAAAAAAACTATGATGTGAGACAAATGGAAATGTTATCCAACCCTTTTCATAAAGCTAATCCTTTATAGCAGCATCTTATGCTATTGGGGTGTTCATCATAGAATCTCCATCCAAATGAAATAAACCAGCTCCCTAGAGAAATTTGCGAATGCTTCAAACACTGTCACGCTTAGCTTATTATATATTGTACAGTTTATCTCTTGACTGCTTCTATCAAATTGTCAATTCATGATTGATAACATTTGTTAGAAAATGTGGGTTTTCATAATTTCTATCAAATGATAAAAACTTTTATTTGTAATTACCTGATTTTTTTATATGAAATGTACAAATTTAATTTCGTTTTTACAGTGTGAATCATTCATTGATTTTAGTTGGGTGACTGACTTTTTTTTCTTCAATGTATAGGATGATTGTAGAAAGGGGCAAACTCTTATCATACATTCAAATTAAATAAAATGTTATGGTTCAATGAAAGTGAACTTTCGTTGGAAAAGTGAATTAATCCAACTGGACAGTTGACATTAAAGAGACATCTTGATCTGAATTGGGACCATTGAAGTTAAAGATGAAGTAAAAGAGATGACCATTGCATTTCCAAAAAACCGCTTTGTTTCTATTATAAGCCATCTAACAAGACTAAAAAAATCTAGACATCCAGGCTGTTAGAGTCAGGACAGCGACATGAACCCCTGTCCGTATGATTGTGTTTGAATAGGAGTATTGGGCATCTCTAGGATGATGGAGGGCATGGGGTTTGCCCTAGTGCGGGCCTAACCTGCTAGTTAATGTGGAAGCTAGAACATCGAAAATGCTAGGAAATCAGGTTTTTGCAAGTATGTTTTGCAACTAGGGTGACGTAGCATGATCTTGAAAATAAGGATGAAATCTCCAAAGTGTTTATGTGTATTTCGAGATTGCAAAAAACCTCCTCTGATGATGCCACATCATCCTGGTTGCATAACCAAATTGCAAAACATGTTTCCCTAGCCTCACTCCTGGTACATTAACTGAAATGATGATTAGTTAATGATTTGATCATGTTTAAGGCATGATTCTATTGTTTATCAACAATTAAAATGCTTATTCATAGTATATCAATCAGTGCCAAAATCTAGAGAGCCAGTCCCATAGAGTCAGGCCAGCCCAATACCATCCATCATTCTAGAGATTGGCTAATTTTCAGCATCATTACGATGATGGATGGTATTGGGCTGGCCTGGCGAGAGCCTTCAACTTAATATAATTATAATATTATTAGTTTCAATTATATTATTATATATTATTAAATATATATCATTATTAATTTCAACTTAAATATATAATATTATTTATTACCACTTTTATTTATTTAAAATAAATTGATTAAAATAAAAGGCAAATAATTTTAATTTTTAAATCATTATAAAATTTTAATGAATCTTTCATCATTATTTATTATTATATGGGATTTAGAGGTAGGTTAACTTCCTTCTAAATTTAAGGGGAAGTTGAAGGAGAAGCTATTATTGGGGATGGTTTAGGAGAATGATTGGAAGGAGGTTTTTTTGTAATAAAACTCCTAAAATAACTTTTTGATTATTTTAGGGGATGATTGGAAATGCTCTTAACTAAGACACTTTATCATGCACTTTAAAAAATTAAATAGCTTTAATCTTTGGTGTGGCCAATCTCTCTATCACATGTATCATTGCAACCTAAGTTCATTGTATTTAGACGATTTGAATGCAGAGGGACAACATGAGATTAAACGTCATATTCAATTCAAAATTCTCTATTATCTCAATTTTTTTTTTTTAATCCTAGTCCAAGTCATACTAAATTCCTTGTTGTAAATTTATTTCGCAATGAGAATAACTAATAATTAATCTAGACAGGGTTGTGTTGTAACCTCTAAAGCATATCTAATATCTTTTCTCATGACATTGGATTCGTTTTTTGTTCTCTTTCAAAAGTAAATTCTATAATTGAAGTACATAGCAAGAAAAAACAATATGATCCACCTCCATTCAGGACCACTTAAACTAACAAATATATAGAGAAAAAAAGTGTCTCGCTCGTGAAATAGCCCATACTTTATTATGGTTATTTGTTCTTGGTGGAAAGGTCAATAAAGGAGTACCTTATATTTTATTTTTATTTTTATAGACTTAATTAGTTTTAGTCAAGTTATTTGTGACACTAAATTAAATCCTGAGAGATATTTGGAGTATTTCGTGATCGGAAAGATATTTTGTCTAAGCCAACTCCCTTGATGCACAATATCATGTTATGAAAAATCATATGGTTGTGTTCATAACAAATTGGAATGCCATGCTATTGTTACTTTGTAGTCTTATTCATTTCACCCGACTAAGGCATATAGTCTTCTTTACTTTTTGATGTGTCCAAATATGTCCTTGCTGATCTCGAGGCTGCAAAACTGAACCGTGGTTAGCCAGGGACCACTATTGTGGTGGCCAAAGGCACTCCGATGCTTAAGCTAGCTAATGGTGCAAGGAAGAATAAAAACTAGATGTAAGTTGCAAAGTGTATGCGTACATTTCTTCTTCCTTTTTCTCACCTTAAGTAGCGAGTGTTCCCTCCACAGTTGTCCATGCTATCTAGAGCATGACGAAGGGAGGAGATCTCGCTCATAATCTTACATGTGCATGACTGAGTCTCTTTGGCACTTGGCTATATTTAAGACCCAATGCTTGATTAGGTTAAGAGCTTATTCGTGCGAGGAGATCTAATGGCGGACCCATGATTTTAGTCAGGGGTGAAATGATAAATAATTATTAGTTAATAATATTAGTTATCAGAGGCGGAGCCATAATTATTTCCTACCCGAGCTAATAATTAATATAAAAAAAATGCACATTACATATATCAAATTGAATCTAGTGTAGTCCAATTTTAAGCTATAATAAGATCGCAATATCAATAACCTTAGCAAAGGAAAACAAGCATAATAACTAGAATAGATAACTAAAATCACAAATAATTAAGATAAGTATCTAAATTGAAGCTACGAAAATTCTAAAAATGCGTGAACATAATAAGATCCTAATAGAATTTCATGGGAAAAAAATGATTTAGATGAGCCTCGAATTTTGTATGAGTTAGCTAATTGTAAATATATTTTTCATTGAATTTTATAGTTATTATTTAAGATTTTAATTTTAGATATAGTAATTCTCAGATGGCAAATAACAATAATGGAAAAATATTTTTTCCTAACCCCATAAAACTTCCAACATAATATGCTAAAATATATTTTCCTAACAATAGAATGTATTTCCTAATACTGGAAGATATTTTCCTAACAATAATACTGGAAGATATTTTCCTAACAATAGGATGTATTTCCTAATAAATAGTAACTGTTAATAGATGAAAAATGTATAGAAAATAATAATTGTCAATAATCATATATAAATTTTGCGCTCAAGATGATAAAACTTGAGTAGTTTAGTAAATATGTTAAACTTTCAACGACTACACCATCAGAGATAAATAGAAACAATTGAATGAACAATTTTTATATTTTTATTGTTATTATATGACATACGATTGATTTTTTCATAGGTCATGGTATATACTAAAAATGTTTTGAAAATTGAAAGGGCAGCTCTCCCTTAGTCCCTTAGCAAGTCCTCCATTGTGTGCATCTTCTTACAGATACAATCATGATACAATTATGATGGTGCAATCATAATACAATTGTGTCCTCCATTATGACGGTGCAATCATGATACAATTGTGACGGAGCATTATGCATTATGACGGTGGAATCATGCTACAATTATGACGGAGCATTATGCATTATGACGGTGCAATCATGATACAATTATGACGGTGCATATGTTTGTGTCCTCCATTGTGTGCATCTCCCTTGGACAAATTTTTTTTTTGTCCAAAATTACGAAAAATAAACCTTATCAATTATTTTTGCTTTATATATTTAGTTGGTCCACAATCTTAAGGTAAAGCAATAAAACACGTGATATCAAGAAGCATGCCAAAGAAAAAAAAAAAAAAAAAAAAAAAAAAAAAAAAAAACCCTTTTTAACAGGGGGGACAACAGTTGTCAGATGGTGGGGGTCGCCTGTGAAGGGGTGCCCGTACGATCATGTTTAATTGGTTAAGTAATTAGTACCAACTTAGTCATACTCTCCAATTTAGTCCGTCCTAACTTCTAGACCATAACACCATTGGCTTGGATCAACCTCTCACCCCCTTAAATAAGGACTTTCATGTATTTGATTGTTCTCGTCATACCACCATATGATTGCCAAAAATTCTGATTTTCCTTATTACAATTGAACAATCAAAGGTTAAGCTATAAATGAGTGTGATCAAACTAACCCCTTTGAGAATCCTGGTGATACCGGATTCTCGTGAATTAGATAGTTTATATTTTTACTCCCCTGTATGTTTTAGAAGAATGAATTTTTGAATGAATGTAAGTTATGATTTGTTTATAATTATTAAAAGTAGCATTTTATATCAATAAAACACGTGAAATCAAGAAGTATGCCAAAAGAAACACCTTTTTAACAGGGGGGGCAACAGATGTCAGATAGTGGGGTCGCTTATGAACACGTGAAATCAAGAAGTATCCCACTGCTTTCTCTTTATTGGTTCTCATTACTTTCTCTATCTGTTTGGCGATCACTCCTTTTTCTTAACTTAACTGATTTTTTCATAAGTCTGCAGCATATATTAAAAATATTTTGAAAAATATTTAGTTGGCCCTTATCAATTATTTTGCTTTATATATTTAGTAGGCCCGTACTCATGCTTAATTGGTTAAGTAATTAGTACCAACTTAGTCATACCCTCCAATTTAGTCAAGTACCAATTACTTAGGCTCTCGAGATTTTTTGATTTTCAATATATAGCATAAGCTCGACCATGTGTCCTCTTTATGTATAGATAGATCATTAACAGTGTACTTGATATGGATAGTGATGACCTCATCCAGCAACTTCATCACCAACAACCCATCACTCACAGTACTGAATCAGCAAACTTGGATGCAATTGCTTCATGGTTGAACCTAGATGATGATTATACCCCTGCCATTCCATCTGAGTTACAAGATTTAGAAAACCATCTCCCCCATTTTGATACCGACGACTCCCACTCCCTTTGTTCCATACCCGGACCTGACTCCTCATTGTTCCTCCCACCAGATGACTTCTACAACCTCAACTCTTCTGAAGCCATATTCATTAATGGACCATCCACGACCTGCCAACAACCAGTATCGGATGAATACAACTCCTTCATTTGTGAACCTGAGCTTTGCTTCATTACACCAAGTGTAAGCCCAAAGACCACCACCACCACCACCACCATTGCTAATCACGACCATGCTAGTATATCCCAAATGTTGACTCCCGCACCACTGGCCCTCACTGAAGAAAATGAAGTTGGAAATGGAACAGAAAAACTAAACTGTGCAGCATTGAATAGCAAGAATTTAGTTTCAGAGAGGAATAGACGAAAGAGATATAACCAACAGATGCTGGCATTACGTGCACTCGTTCCCAATATTACAAAGGTAACTTACACTACAACAATTAAGGCATTTTTCAAGAAAAAATTTCCTTGAAAAAATTTAAATTTTGTTGGAAAAAGGTTTTAACAAAGAAAAAATTTGTTATTGGAGAGGCATCCCCGTAGCTAAATGTTGGTAAATGATAGATTTCTTGTAGTGTTATAGTCTTGAAAAATACTTAATATGGAATTATTTTATCTGTTTTCCCCTTAGAATTTTAAATTTACTGATCATTGATTTAGATGGACAAGATATCGGTACTGGTGGATGCTTTAGCTTATCTGAAAAGCACACTTGAAGAAACTGCACGGCTTCAGAAGGAACTGAAAGAACAACCACCCACAGCCAGGACGATAAGCAACTTGAGAGAAAGTTGTAGAGACAATCCTGCTGCGACATTGCGCATTATGCCCACATTAGCCTCATCTTCGACTTCAGAGTCCTATAAAACACACATAACTAAGGTGAAATTTTCGATAACTAGTCTACACTGCTGGGTCAAAACACCTCTTTCTCAAATACATGTTTTTTTTTTTTAAATTTGAGGATGGGATCTTATGTTTTTCTATTACTTTTTCAATGAAATTGTGGCACTTATAAAGTCTTAAACAATGATTTAATCAAAATACTTGACTGATTACAGAAAATCTTCTCTACTAACGGATCACCATTCCAAGAAAGTCAAAATTTTGAAACACTTTAACTACTTAAACGTAGTGTGAAATGTTAAATTTACGTCAATGGTTTAAATAAAAATTTCTTTTTAGATATAATAAAATATATTGATTTTCATTCTCACTAAAATATGACAGACATTTTTTTCAGTTCAAACAATCTTAGCCAAGACTTACCATCAATGCCTTACTTGGACATGCAATACGAATCGATTATTTGTTATGCTTGTGTATATCACATACTTGCTAGTGAGCGATAACTCTAATGGTGTGAAAGTAATTAATGTGGGTGCTTAAAGTTTTTCTCGAGTCATTAGTAATGGCTCCCGTGATCGATTGACCTCTGGACCTTGTTGTAATTAAAATTTTGAAAAGAAAAACCTGAATAAATACGTACATAAAAAAGGGTAAAAAAATGGCATAAGGTTGTGTTTGCTTATTTTATCTTTTAACATTGACAATTGACAATTGAGCAGGTTGATATTGAGAAGATGGAGGGAAGGAGGTTCGTGGTAAAAATTACATGCAAAAGTGGCAATGGTGCGTGTGGTGACGTTCTTCGAGTCATTGAATCAATAGGATTTGAAATCACTATTGCTCATCTCCAGCAACTACAATCTGAAGAAATAGATTTCATTATAATTATAAGGGTAAACTTTCCTTCTTTAAATTATTTCATATTTTCGTTTATTATTGCCTTACATAGTGTGAAGTGGTGGTGACACTACAACAAATTTGTTTTAAGCGGCGTTTTCAAAAGCGCCGGTAAAGCTAACAATGTGCCGGTTTCGAGCATTAACGGCATTATGAGAAGCGCCGGCAAAGGTACGTGCCGCCAAAAGATTAACGACGCTTATTGTAAAGTGCCGGTTAAAAGTAACCATTTGCGGCACTTTCAAAGCGTCGCTAAATCTTATATTAGCGCCGCTAAATAAATGGATATTACATTTCCCTTTTGACTAGAAACGCCGTTTTTATAACTTTTAATGGCGCTTTAAAAGCGCCAGTTATGTAAAAATAATATTTTACAATATTGTTTGCGACGCTTTTAAAGCGCCGGTTATGAAAAAATAATATTTTACAATATTTTTTGCGACACTTTTAAAGCGCCGGTTGTCTTAACAAATCTATAAAAAACCTTCATTTTAATGGCGCTTTGGAAGCGCCGATTATGTTAACATACTGGATAAAAAATCAATAAAAATAAAAATAAAAACCTGTCATTGGGACCGAAAAAACAGACTGTAAATTTTCTAATTTCATATCATCTACAAAATCTCCTTCAGTAACAAATAAACTCAAAACACAGTAGCATCTGAAGGCTTTGGAATGTAAATGCGAGGGTTGGCATTGGTATTCCTAATATCCCAGATACGACATGTTCCATCATCTGATGATCTAATAGGAATGTAATAGAAAGAAAATCAGATACAAATTGAACTTCGAGAGAGTTTAATATTCATGTAGTAATTATGTAATAGGTAACTGCAAAAAATATGCTACCAAATCTGCATAGCAAGTATTTCTAAATGTTTAAATGGCAGAAAGTTGAGAGACGTATTCTAGAAAATATTACTCATCAATACCAGAGTGAAAAATTAGTTCGGGATTGGCGGGATTGAAAATCTTCATCCCATCCCATCCTATCCCATTATAGATTGGGACGGGATGAAATTATTAAATCCCATTAAGACCCGAAAAATTGGAACTGGACGGGATCGGGATGGGATGCCCACCCCTAGGTTGGAGGGTTTTTTTTTTATCTTGCCCGGCTCTTTGTTTTAAAACGCCGGTATAGGTTACTCTTTCCCGGCGCTTTAAATAAACCGCCGGTATTGGATACTCTATCTCGACGCTTTAACTAAAGCGCCGGTATTGTTCACTCTTACCCGGCGCTTATTTACATCTAATACAGCGCTTCCAAAAAAACACAATTTTATTTTCTGGATTTTTAGCTGTACCGGCGCTTCTGATAATAAACGTCGGCATTGTTGGCTCTTTCCCGGCGCTTTATAAAGGAAACGCCGGCATAGGTGCATCTTTAACGACGCTTTATGATAAATGCCGGCAGTGCTTGAGACTGAATTTATCCCCGGTGCTTGGACTCCTAAACGCCGGTATTGAGAATGTTTTACCGGCGCTTTTGGTGAAACGCCGCCGTAAAAGTGCCGTTTTAGACTTCGTTTTTTGTAGTGTGATATTTTTATTTTATTTTTCTCTTTCATTGAAAAAAAAATGCAATAAAATGCTATTTCACATTTATTTCTGAACAAATTTAACAACTTATACAAACTTGAAATACCATAGCTTCTATGGAGCCTTGTCCGAAAGTACTGAATTGTGCATGGGAGGGTGGTTCACGCATGATTGGACCATTCTACCATTGTCTCCATGAGTTTGGAGAAGTTGGACAGGGATAGAGTTGGTCCGACCACCTGCATACCACCCTCCCAAACGCAAATCAGTACTTTCAGACCAAGCTCTCTAGAAATTTCCTTGAAATACTCAAGTCAAATTTCATAATGAAGTCAAATCTATTTATTTAAATGAAAGTCATTAGGTTCTGGTATGTGACGAAGTCACTAATTATTTTATTTATTTTTTATTTTTTAAGGCTTGTAGGGATCTATATAATATTCGTCTGTGATTGGGCTTGTTCTATAAACATAGTAGTTTACCGTATTTTCCTAGTTTCATATGAAGGTTAAGAATAATATGTTAAGAGAGAAGTCAATACTTCACCTAAATTGTTTGTTTAATTATATACTAGTTACACTATTGATCTAATCAACATGTTATATAATTTAATCAAATTATTCGTTTAACTATAGGAAACAATCTCTTAAGGCAGTCCATAATTGACTCTAAACTATTCAATCCTACTAGGATATTCCACACGGTGGGTGTACAATATTGGCAACTTGACGTGATAGCTTTTACATTTTTCAAATTTAAATTAACTTCCATTATATTTTACTAGGAAATTTTCTAGAGAGCCTGATCTCAGAGCATTGATTTGTGCTTAGGAGCAGGGTGGTCTGTACATGATCGGATCAGCTCGATCCCTCTCCAACTTTTTCAAACCCACAAAGAGAAGGGTAGATGGTCTTATCACGTGCGAACCACCCTCCCAGGCACAAATCAATGCTTTGAGACCCAGCTCCATGGAAGAGCTCTCCTACTAGATAAGCATCCCAACGGAAATTTGTAGGAAAGTACTTTAAAGGTGCTTTAACTCACTAAGTAACCATCCAAACAAGAAGATGTATAGACAACGACATGTCATTTAATTCCTCCCTAAAGTCGAAGTACAATACAAAAAATTTATACATTTAGAGATAAAATGTGTATGCACTTTTAAACTGTTCATCCACAACTTTCAACTGTGTGCCTACTAGTTTTACCAAAAATAAATAAATACACAGAATATGTTTTATAAACATGTTCAATACATTCTAGATTGGTTTTGATGCAAAAATCACGTTAACATATTTTTTAGGTAAAACTCTAAGAGTCTGTTTGGTTAGTCAATTTTTTTTAGGAAATGGAATATGTGTCCTTTGTTATGCAAATTTTCGTTGTTTGGTTGTTTATTTACTGATAGGAAATCGATTCTTCATAAGACAGTTTTTCACTACTCATGGGAAATCAAGTCTGAGGGAGAGGTCTCGGAATCGGATTTACCGAAACAGTTTCAATTTTCATGTCTATTTTCGTGCGACCAAACATACCCTAAAGGTATGTTTGGTTAGCCATTTTTCTTGGGAAATGAAATCTATTTCCTTGTTATGAAGATATTCTTTATTTGGTTATCTATATATTGGCAGAAAGTTGATTCTTCATAAAACTGTTTTTCCACTACTCATGGGAATCCAGGTCCGAGGGGAGGCCTCATAATCAAATTCATGGAAACGGTTTTAATTTCTATGTCCATTTTCCATGCAACCACACAAACACTAAGAGAGGAATTCACTAACCATTAGCCCACAATGATTTTTTTTTTTTAAGTTGGGTCATTGATTATTTTATTTATTTTTAATCAACACTCGAAGGCTACATCATTGTTGCCACTTAGCATTCACATCACCACCATCTCATATGTAGACTTGCTTTCTCTCCGATTCATCGCCTTCACCTCACATGAAAACTTGCATTCACTCCGCTCTGTTCCATCTAAGCAGCTACATTCAATACCCGAAGGATAATCAACAACGATGCTCCTAATAATCGAGAAAAACTCTCAAAATCCTAACTGGTGAGTCACGAACTCACAACCTCCCACAAATAGTTGATGTCCATCCAATGGAACTGCAATTGGTAGCCCACCGTTGATTAGCCATCACGGGAACATATTTACACTAATAAGTGTTACCACCCAAACATGTACATGACAAACTTGTACTGCTCAACTCAACCTACATTGCATTCCATTGCAAGAGAGAAGCTTTGATCATTCATATCAATTGGGAATTCTCCACTTCCCGATGTCTAAGCCATCAGTTGTGCCACTATTGTTGCGATAAAACATGATTCTGCTAATGTCATCTCTTACAGGTTGCCAAGGTGACAGCATGCGACAATCACTTCCACATCCAGAAACCCATAGATTAAAGTGATACACATACGTATATATGTTTCGTCCAAGCTTGTTTTCATTTCTCATTTTGGTGATTTTGAATCCCTATAAGTGTATAAGATTTTTTTAAGTAATAAAGGTATGACATCCCATAGTTGCCCCTCCCCACTGGAGATTATTAAATTTTTTTTTAAAAAAAGGTCCCCATTATAACCCATCAAGCATTGTGTAACACCCATGGGTTTTTTTTTTTCGTTTGTTTTATTTACTTAATTTTAGAGTTTTTGGAATTGATTTCAATAGTATAAATTTATTTAGATTTAAATTTTGCTTTAAAAAAATATGAGATTTGGTGAGTGGGGTGCTCTTGGAAATCTGATGGGGGCGAATAGGCACCCACTTATAAAAGCGGATTTCCCCCTTTCTCTTCCTCCTCCTTTTTCTTTCTTCTTCTAAAGCATGTTCTTTTGTGAGATTTTTTCTTCTTTGGCCCCCGTTCGGATGATTTGATTGATTTCTCCCCCCAAACTCCTCATCTCTTCCTCCTTTCCCCTTCCCTGTTCGTTTCCCGCGCTGAAATAGAGAAAATCAGTGAGTGTGAGCTCGACGAAGCTATCTGTGATTAAATCGGACAACGCAACTCCGATCAACCCTTTCAGGGGTGTTCGTGGCGGGTCTGGGCGTGACACATTGGCACAATGAATTAATTTGAACTCATGTTTACCTTTCCATAACTGAATATCTTTTTTTTATTGGAGACCGAAAAGCTATAAAGCTTGTTACTTATATTGTGCATCTCTTCTAGTTCACAATCTTAGAGCCTCAGTCTAAGGTCAATATTACAATGTTTTTGCAAGCCATCTTACTTTCAAAAACAATGTACACAACAAGTTTTCACCAAAGCCAACCCTTAAATAGTTGGAATTACATTTGCTAAAAATACCTCGTCTGCCCATTTGTCATCCCAAAATCTTATGGAATTTTATTTTCCTATTTTGGAAGACAAATGTCTCTACACGTGTCCTTTTCTGTTCATAATCACGCGCCATAGACTACACTCATAAAGTTGTCATCATGGCACTTTTGATAACCAATTATTTTTCTCAGAGCAATTACTTATTTCCTTAGAGCATTTTTTTTCAAATGCCTAGGCCGCCTTATCCATTTGGACAACAAATCCATGTTCATGGTATTGATTTTACAAATGCCCAAGTCGCCTTTCTCTTGAGTTGTATAAATTTATCCCATGCGATAAGGTGATAGCTATGACCATTTTCCGATGTACCCTGTAAGAATTGTCTCATACTTCTTTCTATTTTCCTAACGATGGATTGAGGCATTTTACTCAACGTAGATTTGCGGGCTGGAAAATGACATGTTTCATGCGCAATGATGGTGATTTCATTTTTCGATTTAATTTCAATCTCCTGATTTTAAGAAATATTTTGGCGTGTAAAAAAAAACGTAAAAAATTTCGAGGGTACATGAAATATATAATGAATTTCGAGGATATATTAAATGTGTGAAAAATAAAATTTTAAAAATCTAAAACATAAGGATTAATGGAAAAAGACGCAGTGAAGCGGATATAACACAATGTCCAATGGAGTCGTGTTGCTACAAAGGAGATTAACCAACATTAAATGAAACTAATTAAAATTCCTATAATTAAAAAATCAATATATAAGTAGAAGAAGTGATAATTAGGAAATTAAGGGTTGGTTTCGAAACTCAATAGATAAATAGAATAAACGATAATTAAAAAAAACTCAAAATTTACAAAAATAATATGAAAATTTTCAAAAAAATCCTCGAAAAAAATGTAGTTTTTAGTAGTTGTTTTTTATTTTTTTTCTGAAAAAATGAAATTTGCGAAAAAAAATCATGAAACTTACGAAAATACTCTCAAAAAAATGTAATTTTTCTTTCGCACTTTTTCTTTTCGTAATTAAAAAAAAACAAAAATTTCGGATAATTTCACAAAATCACAATCCTTGTTCATGAACGGCTCAACGCAATGCGACTTGCCTTGGACAACACTTACTTTTCCATGTCGGTATCATCTTCTAAACTCTGTAAAATTTAATCACGAGAGCTTTTATTCTTATAAGTTGCTGCTCCCAAATGAAGTCCTAGATACTTGGGGGGAAGAGTGTCAAGCTTACAATCCAATACTATCGCTACATTGTCTCATTGTTTACCATTTCCCAAATTATGAAAATGTGAATTGGAAAAATTAATTTCAGCCCTAAGGTAATTTCAGACCACATCAGAGCGTTTTTAAGTGTCAACACTTGCCTCTCCATTTGCGTTGCATGTGAATTTCATGTTCTCATCCACCTTCTCCATTAGCGAGAACTATGTTGTTGACCTGCACGTTCTCATCCATCTTCTCCATTTGCGTTGCATGTGAATTTCATGTTTTGAAACAAGGAATCCAAAGATCCCCAACTAACAATGTCGAAAGCTTGCAAACGAGCCCCCTCCTTTATTTGATTTTCTTCCAAAGTTTGTTAACTCATTTGCAATCAATGAAACATCTATGATTTGTTGATCACCCATCATAGGGAACTAATCAAACAATAGCAATGGAGCTTTTCCAGCCCTTTGCTTTCATTATATCGTTGTGGATTGTCTCACAAAATAGCAATAGAGTTTTTCCAGACATTTGTGATTTGTGGTCTAATCAAACAACATGTTGATGCAAACATAGGAGTTGCCACAAGTAAAATTCGGGGAAACGAACCATTTGTGTGGGAAATACTTCAAGAAGTTATGTAGGGCCATCCTGTATTGCTGAATAAAGCACCTACTTTGCGTAGATTAGGCATACAAGCGTTCCAACCCATTTTAGTGGAAGGACGTGCTATTTTTTACATCCATTAGTTTAATTCTTATTATTTAATCGAAATTGAAGATTAGAGCAATTTATCATACAGATTATGATAACTCGAGAAGTTTGTTTTGATTGGATTAAGATGCAAGGAGGAAAAATGACCAAACACGTGTTTAAGACAAGAAGAGAATACATTCACGGTGATTTTGTAACTACTTGTAAAAAGGCTATTGGACTAGCCAACGAGGTACTGGCTCAGCTGGTAGACTTGTGGAAGATGATATTACAAGTCCAGTGTTTGAACCCTATTGAAAGAGTTTTAGTGGTTTTGAGATCCAATAAAAACCCTGTCGTCGACGACAATGGAAAAGATGAAGAGAACGAAAAGGGAGAGTATGAGAGATTACAATAACATGCATGCTGACACAAGTAGCATGCTGAAAAATGATATATCAATGGTGGTGATGGTATGCAGCTTGGTTCAGAAATTGAATACATTTCCTTCAATGATGGCGATGGTGGTGTAGCTTGGTTCAGAAAAAGGTGGAGGGTAGTAGTTGTGGTATTCGCTTGTAGGCGAATGGAGTTTTTTTTAATAAATATTTTTCAAATAAATCTACATTGTTGAGCCACCTAGAGATACGTCTTGGGATCTCTAGACTACTAAAACCGCACACTTAACTTGTGGGTATTTGGCTCTTTACGAAATGTGGGATGTTTGACCTTGGTGAGCGTTGTTGAACTAATAATCAAGACCCAATTTCGTACCCAATGTATAATTATAGTAAAATTTTTATACCCAATTTGAGTTTTGCCTAAACTTTGCGTACTCAAATTGTAAATAACTTGTCTTTAAGTTCAACATCAAAACTATTCTCAAAATAAAATTGTATGCATTATATTCAACATGTTGGTCTAAAATATTTCCCCAGTTATCTTTTTTTTTTTTTTTTGGAAAGTGAGCTGGGGTTTTTAGGATCCCTGAACCTTATATTAAAAAAGATGATGATAATAAAATTTACAATCGCTCATACGTTCACCCGTTTCATCATCTACAAAACAATAAACTTGTTTCAAAACTTCAACAAAGAACCTAATTAGTTCTAGATTCACCGTCTCCAGGTTATGGAGTAACCTTGCAAAGTGTGATGCTACTAAAGTGGTTGCATGATAGACCTGCCATAACTTTTCTTCCTCGGAATTAACAATCAATCCTTTAAGCACGCTCAAGACCTGATTTATACCTAATGTGGGCCCTAGAATGTACGAGAAGTCGTCGTAAAGTATCGAAACACAAGGTTCTAATAAGCAGTTGCATTCTACCTGTATTATCATCATCAGTTACCTGAATTTAGGATTTGTATTCTTGCTTCGAGAAGACCTTCGAGGAACATATTCCGTGGGAGGCTATATTGTGGTAACCTCATGTTCATCTTCAATAGTATTTTGCCCCTCTGTTGCTGCTTTCGTTTCAATTGAGTTTTTAAGTTCGGTGATCAATGCATCTCTGCCTATTCTTGCAATTTCTGAATTCAAAGCATTGATGATTTGGGGTGTTAGCCAATCCATGGCCGTGGTTGGAACTTCCCCCTGTCTTCCATCAGTTAGGGAGTCTGACTTAGTTGGATCGCCATGTTCCTTATTTTCGCCACTAAGACTTCCATAGGTTGAGCTAGTTGAGTCTCTGCACTAGAAGTGATCCCCCACCTCAGTAGGGTCCTGATAGCTGATAGGAATGAACTGCATATTGTTCCCAGCCTCACCTTGTTCCTCCATTACTGCCTGAGTTGTATCCTGACTGTTCTCAGCATTGCTTGAGTTATCCTTGATAAAGGTATCTTGCTGATGCTCGCCTGGTGCGCTCTCTTGGTTTTGTCGAGCCCGATGTGCTCTTTTACCTTGTACTATTATTCAGCCCTCGATGTCCCCAGTTATCTTCGCATATACTACAACATATGTACTCTTTTTTTTTTTTAGCAAGAATCAAAATCTATATCAATACAAATGAAATATTCAAATGTCATTTTGGAATAAATAAATAAAATTCAAATGCCTTGTTGATGCTCATGGTATATTAATATATAGTCCATTTTATGATTATTTTTAGTATTATTACTTATTGTAGTTTTCTCATATTATCATCTAATATATTGTTTATACTTCTGTAGGAAACGAAGCAGAGAAGAATGACCGAGGAAAAATTAAAGGATAACATTACGAGCATTGCTTTAAGATTAGGACTTACCTTTCAAAATCCTTGATTTTTAGTGATGAGATGGGCAGAGGAGGATCAATGATGAACACGATGAATCATACACTGTATCAATTTGTTCGTTCTAACTCTCAAATCCTTTTAATTCTCAAATAATTTCATTCTAGTAAAATATCATCCATATGTATATTTGAATTCTTAGAAACACATAATGCATAATAAAATAAAATTACATAGAAGTTGATAGAACCATAAAACTATAAATCTTTGAACTTTAAGATTGACTCCAATCACAAGGTTAAAAAAATATAAAATAAATAAATAAAACATAAAATAGAAAAATTACTGAAACATAAAAATTTATGTTGTGGCCATAAAATTATGAAAGGATTAATTGTGATTTATCCCTCATAATAGATTTCTAATACAAATTTACCCCATCATTAATCATTGTTTCAGTCTCCCCTTAGGAGTAATAGTCAACATGCATTGACTGTGATGTCATGAGCTATTTTCAAAATGTTAACATTTTGATGACCAAAAAACCCCTGACAGATCTAAGGGCTCAAATTGAACTCTTTGTATCATGAGCAATTTTTCTCGAAGAAAATGAGTGGTCCAACAATAATGTACAAGCGTATCGCGATGAAAATCACATGGTTAAAAAATGTTCTTCTCCGACCTTTCTTCCTCCGTCTCTGGTTTCACTTCACCTCCCTCCCTTATTTCCCTTTATTTGGAGTTCATCAATCACTACTACAAATATTAGCTTAGGTAACGCCACTTAGATAGCGCTTTTTTAAAGAGCTATCCAAGTGGGCACTAGGATAGCGCTTATTTGTCTTTAAAAAAAAAAAAAAAAAAACGCTACAATAGCGCTTTTAATTTTTTTTTCAATTAGGCGCTATCTTAGTTATGTCTTAAATAGCGCTTTAAAAAACGCTATGAGGAAAAACGTTACCAAAGCTACCATAGCGCTTTTAAAGTGCTTGCATAGCGCTTCCAAAGCGCTATGCTACTTACATTTAGGATAGCGCTTCGATTTTAATCCAATATCAAATTAAATCTCATTTTTTCAGATCTTGATACGATCGGACGGTTAAGATCACAAACCCTCATTTTTTCATTTTTTCTCATTTTAAAGCTCTCATCTTCGTCTCTTTCCCTTTCTCTCTCCCTCTCTCTCTGCAATCTGAGAGCCCATCCCAGAGACTGAGAAGAAGAAATCACTCTTCAATGCAATCCAAATCCTTAGTTAGGGCTTTGAACCAACTTGGATAGCACTCAGACCCCCTTTGAGTCAGTCGACTTGCTTCCCCAACTGAGATTTCAACGAGGGTTTTTTTCTTTTTCTTTTTTGGGTGTTTGTTTCTTTTGGTTTCTCCAGTCGTTTACTATCGATCTGAATTGGTTCGATCTGAAGAAGAAGAGGAAGAATAGGATGGATTCGCGAGATTTGGTGTCTTCGGGTTCTTCTTCTGCTAGAGATGGGGGGTCTTCTTCCGGAGGAGGTGATGAAGATGGGCTTATCTCTGTCACCGCCGGCCTTGCTAAAGAAGCTGCTCTATTGTTCCAGTCTAAGAGGTTCGGGGAATGTGTTGATGTGCTTAATCAGTTGCTGCAGAAGAAGGAAGATGACCCAAAGGTACTTCATAACATTGCTGTTACCGAATGCTTTCGTGATGGTTGTTCTGACCCTAGGAAGTTACTTGAACTTCTTAATAAGGTTAAGAAAACAAGTGAGGCTCGCACTCGGGCTTCTGGAGATCAAGTGGAGATGGTAGGCCATGCTGAAAATGCCATTGGATCAAAGGGGAACACTGCTACAACCTCATCAATTTTCCGCTATAAGCACTGCCAGTGTTACATATACAGACGAGTTTGACACTTCTATTGCAACATTGAACATTGCAACTGTCTTGTTCGCAACTCTCGATCTAACCTAGAAAGGAGAACAACGCCTCCACTCTCTCGTCCCCCCTCTGTGCATAACTCTGCCTCCCTCTCTCTCGCCCTGCTCCTATCTCCATTGCTCTCACTCTCTCCATTGCTCTCCCTGCCTCCCTCACTCCACCGCTCTCACTCTCTCTCGCATTCGAGCTTTGGCTCTTTCTCGACGGAGCGTTGTTACTGGCTTTCTCGATCAAACACTTTGCAAGCAATCAAAACCAATCAAGCTCTCCCCTTTCTTCTTCGTCAACCTCCGAAACAGTTCTCCACCGAACCAGAGAACCCGCCACAGAAGACGGATTTAGCCGACCCAGAGAACCAGAAGAATCGATACCCAGTAGGGTTTATTGCATTTGGGAATTAAAAACTTTGGGTTTTGATTGGAATGTAAATTTTTTGTGTCTTTTGTTGTGTAGAAGCGATCTATGGGAAACTGACTGGAATTGGGAAGCATACGTTGAAGACGGACATTGTTGATATGCTTGAAGGCTGTGCTTTGAGTCCTATGGACATTCGAGTCGATTACAATCGATATTTCAATCCACAAGGAATATATGTATTCTTATGTGAATAAATTACTTGAAGTTTGAATCTCATGGATGCATTGTTTGATTGAATAATTCATGTATTGTGAATGGATTCAGGGTTCTGCAGTTCCAGTCTCGCAAGGCATTTGATACTGCCATAAGGTTGATTCGAGGGAAGGGTCAGATGTTTCGGCTGGAAAAGGTGATGCTTGTTTCGGATTTGGGTTCGATACTTCTGATTCATGGTGTGTACTTCTGTATGAATGAATAAACTGTTTTATTGTATTTCAGGTGGACCGTAGCATGTGGGAAATTACAACTTATGAAGGAAAAACCGTAAGTCATAGTATTTTATGATGTTAGTTGTTTTATTTTCTTGTTATGGATTTAGTTGGGTATGTTATCTTATTGATATCGTATCGATGTCCAGTACTCACCTCACACAAAGATTTATTTATTTACTATTATTGTTTTTAAGGTTTCCATATTGAATAAATGAGTAATTACTAGTTATTTGATGATCTGAATGTAATTTGCTTGTCAGTATTCTCTATATGTATATCGTATAAAATATGACATTCTAATAGACCGGTAAAAAAAATATCACGTCATGTTTGAGAGTCATAACCCATAAGTGTATAGGCATATGCATATATACCACTAACTCTCTTAATCACCAAGGAATGGTGATAAATACCATGGGATGGATAGAAGGCGTTGGTTATGAGGTAATGCTAGTTTAATTTGTGTAATTAAATGAGTTGGATATTTTTCAATTGAATTTGGTTACATGTGGGATGCCAATTAATGCTCTGAAGTTTTGGTGCAGCTGCTTCTTCACGCCATTGATACGTTTGATGCTAATGTAGTGTTGGTTATGAGGTAATTTCTATTGTTTGGTGCAGCATACTCTGTTTTTCAGGGCAAGAAGAGGTTGCGGAGTGGATGCGACTCAAACATGTTAGTATACAACTTAATATCTGACTTGGAACTGAAATGCTGACTTGGAACTGAAAATACTGAGAAGTGGACTGACTTGGACGTCATCTCTACGAGAAAATTGGGGCAAGGTGAATATATCAATCTCTTCCTTTGATTTTCGTCAGTTCTATGCTTCCAAGACTGTCTGAAAGTCTTGTTAGTATATAAGAAATTTGTTAGTATATATCATTATCAGTTTCCTAACAAGAGTGAGATAAGAAATTTGTCTGAAAGTCTTGTTAGTATATAAGAAATTTGTTACTTTGTCAAAAAATCACTGAAACTTAAATGATATTATGATTGAAATGAGAACAGAGTGAGATTAAACTTGATATCCTACAAATGTCATTTTAGAAACTTCTGGTTAAATTATTGCAGGTGTAACAATTGCCACTATTTCCTGTGTGTTTTATTTATGTATGCCATTTGTAATTTTTCTTCCAGTGTTATGGTGCTGATTGACCCGCCCAATTTCATATTTTGATTATCTAAATAGGATTTCGAGGCGTTAACTCCCAATCTCCTAGCCCGAACAATAGAAACAGTCGAGGGTGGTGGATTGATTGTTTTGCTACTTCGTTCTCTTTCGTCACTCACCAGCCTTTGCACCATGGTTATGGTATGTATTCATTTGAAATTTTAGCAGTATCTGTACATTGCCCTCACTAATATTTTCCTATCAATTATGGGGGGAGAGTGTTTTTAGTAAACCTCGTGTTTGGATTTGCTTGTTGATAATGAGAGTGAATCAATGTGTTCAATGTCTCACTAGCATTTTAGGATCATGTGAAGCCAAATGTTTTTATGCGATCAATTGTCCTAAAAAGCATTCCCATGGAAGGTTATACCTATTTTTGGAGGGATTTCCTGCTTCAAGTGGGGAACCCAACAATAGAAATAGTTTAGTATATAAAAAAAGGAAAAAAAATTAATTATCGTACAACTTAGAAGAGAGATATTAACCTCACTGATACATGGCTGCAAGTTGGTGGTAAGGTGCAGGTGCAAGTTAATGATGATGACACAAGCATTTGGCATATTTATGTTTCCTTAAATAGAAACATGAAAATAATATGAGTATTTCTGTAACTTCCAGTAAAATTAAGCACACACCGTTACTATTTTTATGTACTTAATATTAAAGCTGTACTGATTTCAGGATGTTCATGAGAGATTTCGGACAGAATCACATTCCACTGCCACTGCAACGCTTCAATGAGTGTTCTTATTATCACTTGCTTCTGCAAATCATGCATAGTTATGGATGATGAGCTGAATATTTGCCAATTTCTTCACATATTGAGGTCTATCACACCTGTGCCAGTCATGAAGGTACGTTTCTACTTCTGTTGATTTTATGCTTACTAATTAACGGGTGACACCGGTTCTTTAAGGGGAGAAAATTGAATTAAAAAAAAAAAAAAAAACCAAAATGGTCAAATCCCATGTATCAGTCGCATCAATTTCATAGACATG
>QNQO01010475.1:0-59916 GCA_003290165.1 Berberis thunbergii
TTAGGATCCCCGAACCATATTAAAAAAAGATGATGATAATAAAATTTACAATCGCTCATACGTTCACCCGTTTCATCATCTACAAAAACAATAAACTTGTTTCAAAACTTCAACAAAGAACCTAATTAGTTCTAGATTCACCGTCTCCAGGTTATGGAGTAACCTTGCAAAGTGTGATGCTACTAAAGTGGTTGCATGATAGACCTGCCATAACTTTTCTTCCTCGAATTAACAATCAATCCTTTAAGCACGCTCAAACCTGATTATACCTAATGTGGGCCCTAGATGTACGAGAAGTCGTCGTAAAGTATCGAAACACAAGGTTCTAATAAGCAGTTGCATTCTACCTGTATTATCATCATCAGTTACCTGAATTTAGGATTGTATTCTTTGCTTCGAGAAGACCTTCGAGGAACATATTCCGTGGGAGGCTATATTGTGTAACCTCATGTTCATCTTCAATAGTATTTTGCCCCTCTGTTGCTGCTTTCGTTTCAATTGAGTTTTTAAGTTCGGTGATGCAATTGCATCTCTGCCTATTCTTGCAATTTCTGAATTCAAAGCATTGATTTGATTGGGGTTGGGTTAGCAATCCATGGCCGTGGGTTGAACTTCCCCCTGTCTTCCATCAGTTAGGAGTCTGACTTAGTTGGATCGCCATGTCGTTATTTCGCCACTAAGACTTCCATAGTTGAGCTAGTTGAGTCTCTGCACTAGAAGTGATTCCCCCCACCTCGTAGGGGTCCTGATAGCTGATAGGAATGAACTGCATATTGTCCCAGCCTCACCTTGTTCCTCCATTACTGCCTGAGTTGTATCTGACTGTTCTCAGCATTGCTTGAGTTATCCTTGATTAAAGTATCTTGCTGATGCTCGCCTGCTGCGCTCTCTTGTTTGTCGAGCCCGATGTGCTCTTTTACCTTGTACTATATTCAGCCTCGATGTCCCCAGTTATGCTTCGCATATACTATCAAACATATGTACTCTTTTTTTTTTTTAGCAAGAATCAAAATCTATATCAATACAAATGAAATATTCAAATGTCATTTTGAATAAATAAATAAAATTCAAATGCCTTGTTGATGCTCATTGGTATATAATATATAGTCATTTTATGATTATTTTTAGTATTATTACTTATTGTAGTTTCTCATATTATCATCTAATATATTGTTTATACTTCTGTAGGAAACGAAGCAGAGAAGAATGACCGAGGAAAAATTAAAGGATAACATTACGAGCATTGCTTTAAGATTAGGACTTACCTTTCAAAATCCTTGATTTTTAGTGATGAGATGGGCAGAGGAGGATCAATGATGAACACGATGAATCATACACTGTATCAATTTGTTCGTTCTAACTCTCAAATCCTTTTAATTCTCAAATAATTTCATTCTAGTAAAATATCATCCATATGTATATTTGAATTCTTAGAAACACATAATGCATAATAAAATAAAATTACATAGAAGTTGATAGAACCATAAAACTATAAATCTTTGAACTTTAAGATTGACTCCAATCACAAGGTTAAAAAATATAAAATAAATAAATAAAACATAAAATAGAAAAATTACTGAAACATAAAATTTATGTTGTGGCCATAAAATTATGAAAGGATTAATTGTGATTTATCCCTCATAATAGATTTCTAATACAAATTTACCCCATCATTAATCATTGTTTCAGTCTCCCCTTAGGAGTAATAGTCAACATGCATTGACTGTGATGTCATGAGCTATTTTCAAAATGTTAACATTTTGATGACCAAAAAACCCCTGACAGATCTAAGGGCTCAAATTGAACTCTTTGTATCATGAGCAATTTTTCTCGAAGAAAATGAGTGGTCCAACAATAATGTACAAGCGTATCGCGATGAAAATCACATGGTTAAAAAATGTTCTTCTCCGACCTTTCTTCCTCCGTCTCTGGTTTCACTTCACCTCCCTCCCTTATTTCCCTTTATTTGGAGTTCATCAATCACTACTACAAATATTAGCTTAGGTAACGCCACTTAGATAGCGCTTTTTTAAAGAGCTATCCAAGTGGGCACTAGGATAGCGCTTATTTGTCTTTAAAAAAAAAAAAAAAAAACGCTACAATAGCGCTTTTAATTTTTTTTTTCAATTAGGCGCTATCTTAGTTATGTCTTAAATAGCGCTTTAAAAAACGCTATGAGGAAAAACGTTACCAAAGCTACCATAGCGCTTTTAAAGTGCTTGCATAGCGCTTCCAAAGCGCTATGCTACTTACATTTAGGATAGCGCTTCGATTTTAATCCAATATCAAATTAAATCTCATTTTTTCAGATCTTGATACGATCGGACGGTTAAGATCACAAACCCTCATTTTTTCATTTTTTCTCATTTTAAAGCTCTCATCTTCGTCTCTTTCCCTTTCTCTCTCCCTCTCTCTCTGCAATCTGAGAGCCCATCCCAGAGACTGAGAAGAAGAAATCACTCTTCAATGCAATCCAAATCCTTAGTTAGGGCTTTGAACCAACTTGGATAGCACTCAGACCCCCTTTGAGTCAGTCGACTTGCTTCCCCAACTGAGATTTCAACGAGGGTTTTTTTCTTTTTCTTTTTGGGTGTTTGTTTCTTTTGGTTTCTCCAGTCGTTTACTATCGATCTGAATTGGTTCGATCTGAAGAAGAAGAGGAAGAATAGGATGGATTCGCGAGATTTGGTGTCTTCGGGTTCTTCTTCTGCTAGAGATGGGGGTCTTCTTCCGGAGGAGGTGATGAAGATGGGCTTATCTCTGTCACCGCCGGCCTTGCTAAAGAAGCTGCTCTATTGTTCCAGTCTAAGAGGTTCGGGGAATGTGTTGATGTGCTTAATCAGTTGCTGCAGAAGAAGGAAGATGACCCAAAGGTACTTCATAACATTGCTGTTACCGAATGCTTTCGTGATGGTTGTTCTGACCCTAGGAAGTTACTTGAACTTCTTAATAAGGTTAAGAAAACAAGTGAGGCTCGCACTCGGGCTTCTGGAGATCAAGTGGAGATGGTAGGCCATGCTGAAAATGCCATTGGATCAAAGGGGAACACTGCTACACCTCATCAATTTTCCGCTATAAGCACTGCCAGTGTTACATATACAGACGAGTTTGACACTTCTATTGCAACATTGAACATTGCAACTGTCTTGTTCGCAACTCTCGATCTAACCTAGAAAGGAGAACAACGCCTCCACTCTCTCGTCCCCCCTCTGTGCATAACTCTGCCTCCCTCTCTCTCGCCCTGCTCCCTATCTCCATTGCTCTCACTCTCTCCATTGCTCTCCCTGCCTCCCTCACTCCACCGCTCTCACTCTCTCTCGCATTCGAGCTTTGGCTCTTTCTCGACGGAGCGTTGTTACTGGCTTTCTCGATCAAACACTTTGCAAGCAATCAAAACCAATCAAGCTCTCCCCTTTCTTCTTCGTCAACCTCCGAAACAGTTCTCCACCGAACCAGAGAACCCGCCACAGAAGACGGATTTAGCCGACCCAGAGAACCAGAAGAATCGATACCCAGTAGGGTTTATTGCATTTGGGAATTAAAAACTTTGGGTTTTGATTGGAATGTAAATTTTTTGTGTCTTTTGTTGTGTAGAAGCGATCTATGGGAAACTGACTGGAATTGGGAAGCATACGTTGAAGACGGACATTGTTGATATGCTTGAAGGCTGTGCTTTGAGTCCTATGGACATTCGAGTCGATTACAATCGATATTTCAATCCACAAGGAATATATGTATTCTTATGTGAATAAATTACTTGAAGTTTGAATCTCATGGATGCATTGTTTGATTGAATAATTCATGTATTGTGAATGGATTCAGGGTTCTGCAGTTCCAGTCTCGCAAGGCATTTGATACTGCCATAAGGTTGATTCGAGGGAAGGGTCAGATGTTTCGGCTGGAAAAGGTGATGCTTGTTTCGGATTTGGGTTCGATACTTCTGATTCATGGTGTGTACTTCTGTATGAATGAATAAACTGTTTTATTGTATTTCAGGTGGACCGTAGCATGTGGGAAATTACAACTTATGAAGGAAAAACCGTAAGTCATAGTATTTTATGATGTTAGTTGTTTTATTTTCTTGTTATGGATTTAGTTGGGTATGTTATCTTATTGATATCGTATCGATGTCCAGTACTCACCTCACACAAAGATTTATTTATTTACTATTATTGTTTTTAAGGTTTCCAATATTGAATAAATGAGTAATTACTAGTTATTTGATGATCTGAATGTAATTTGCTTGTCAGTATTCTCTATATGTATATCGTATAAAATATGACATTCTAATAGACCGGTAAAAAAAATATCACGTCATGTTTGAGAGTCATAACCCATAAGTGTATAGGCATATGCATATATACCACTAACTCTCTTAATCACCAAGGAATGGTGATAAATACCATGGGATGGATAGAAGGCGTTGGTTATGAGGTAATTGCTAGTTTAATTTGTGTAATTAAATGAGTTGGATATTTTTCAATTGAATTTGGTTACATGTGGGATGCCAATTAATGCTCTGAAGTTTTGGTGCAGCTGCTTCTTCACGCCATTGATACGTTTGATGCTAATGTAGTGTTGGTTATGAGGTAATTTCTATTGTTTGGTGCAGCATACTCTGTTTTTCAGGGCAAGAAGAGGTTGCGGAGTGGATGCGACTCAAACATGTTAGTATACAACTTAATATCTGACTTGGAACTGAAATGCTGACTTGGAACTGAAAATACTGAGAAGTGGACTGACTTGGACGTCATCTCTACGAGAAAATTGGGGCAAGGTGAATATATCAATCTCTTCCTTTGATTTTCGTCAGTTCTATGCTTCCAAGACTGTCTGAAAGTCTTGTTAGTATATAAGAAATTTGTTAGTATATATCATTATCAGTTTCCTAACAAGAGTGAGATAAGAAATTTGTCTGAAAGTCTTGTTAGTATATAAGAAATTTGTTACTTTGTCAAAAAATCACTGAAACTTAAATGATATTATGATTGAAATGAGAACAGAGTGAGATTAAACTTGATATCCTACAAATGTCATTTTAGAAACTTCTGGTTAAATTATTGCAGGTGTAACAATTGCCACTATTTCCTGTGTGTTTTATTTATGTATGCCATTTGTAATTTTTCTTCCAGTGTTATGGTGCTGATTGACCCGCCCAATTTCATATTTTTGATTATCTAAATAGGATTTCGAGGCGTTAACTCCCAATCTCCTAGCCCGAACAATAGAAACAGTCGAGGGTGGTGGATTGATTGTTTTGCTACTTCGTTCTCTTTCGTCACTCACCAGCCTTTGCACCATGGTTATGGTATGTATTCATTTGAAATTTTAGCAGTATCTGTACATTGCCCTCACTAATATTTTCCTATCAATTATGGGGGAGAGTGTTTTTAGTAAACCTCGTGTTTGGATTTGCTTGTTGATAATGAGAGTGAATCAATGTGTTCAATGTCTCACCTAGCATTTTAGGATCATGTGAAGCCAAATGTTTTATGCGATCAATTGTCCTAAAAAGCATTCCCATGGAAGGTTATACCTATTTTTGGAGGGATTTCTGCTTCAAGTGGGGAACCCAACAATAGAAATAGTTTAGTATATAAAAAAGGAAAAAAAATTAATTATCGTACAACTTTAGAAGAGAGATATTAACCTCACTGATACATGGCTGCAAGTTGGTGGTAAGGTGCAGGTGCAAGTTTAATGATGATGACACAAGCATTTGGCATATTTATGTTTCCCTTAAATAGAAACATGAAAATAATATGAGTATTTCTGTAACTTCCAGTAAAATTAAGCACCACCGTTACTATTTTTATGTACTTAATATTAAAGCTGTACTGATTTCAGGATGTTCATGAGAGATTTCGGACAGAATCACATTCCACTGCCACTGCACGCTTCAATGAGTGTTTCTTATTATCACTTGCTTCTTGCAAATCATGCATAGTTATGGATGATGAGCTGAATATTTTGCCAATTTCTTCACATATGAGGTCTATCACACCTGTGCCAGTCATGAAGGTACGTTTCTACTTCTGTTGATTTTATGCTTACTAATTAACGGGTGACACCGGTTTCTTTTAAGGGGAGAAAATTGAATTAAAAAAAAAAAAAAAAAACCAAAATGGTCAAATCCCATGTATCAGTCGCATCAATTTCATAGACATGAGCATAACAACACATCTTCACACACAAACACTTTTACGGCTTGGTAATAGAAGTATTTAAGCAAATATCTCGTGAAGCATAAAATCAGTCTTGTACTACAAGTCAGGTAGGACAGTCTTCAATCAATTGATGCTATTATCACCATTCCTTCTGCATAAAAGATACAAGTGGAGCCAATCGCATTACCACCCTGGCTATTTCCCTGTCACATGTAATCTGAGGCGCGTGTATAGGGTTTTTCAATCAAATTTATATAGGTAAATGCATTTGACACTTCATACACAGATGCTTATACTTGTTTCCTTGGTGTATCACTTATAAACAAGACCGACTGATCATCTCTAGACAATGTGCAATCAGAAATGAAAAGGAATAGACCTAAAGAATTGTTGTACTCATGTATTTATTTCACAACTCCGAAAGAATGTTTTTGTTTAGGAGTGTTGCAGCTTGTCATGACACCATTAAAATTTTTATGGCAGGATGGTAAAACAGTGGTAACGACTATCCATCAGCCATCTAGCAGACTCTTTCATAAGTTTGACAAGTTGATCCTGCTGGGAAAGGGGAGCTTGTTGTACTTTGGAAAGGCATCAGAAGCCATGGTTTATTTCTCATCAATTGGATGCTCTCCTCTCATTGCCATGAACCCAGCAGAATTCTTACTTGACCTTGCAATAATAGGTGCGTTCTTGTATTTCAGGTTAAGATTTATATACCAACTTAGTGTGTGTGTGTGTGTGTGTTGTGATACTTATACAATGCCATGATGCAATTTCAGGTTATGCGAGGATACAATTTGAAGTGGCGGTAGAATCTGAGAAACATTCAGCGGTGCCGCAATGTACAAACGAAGTTAGGACTGTAGGAGAAGCTGTTGGCCATTTCATTTCGTGGCCAAAAAAGCTGGTGTATATATATGATAGCATATTAACAATTTTGTATGAATGCTTAAATTATATTTTGAATGAATGAGAAATAGTTAGTTATCATGTTGTGTCTTTATTGATTGATTGAACGTTGTCATTATTATATTAAATATTATATTTAGCCCAGACAATCGGTATCGGAAAAATAGAAAAAACAAATCAAATAACTTAGATAGCGCTCAAATTAGCGCTATCTAAGTTTAACATATATACTACAATAGCGCTTCTTTAAGCGCTATCTAAGAACAATCTAATTACTTCTATAGCGCTTATTTACGCGCTATCTTAGCAGATAAACAAATCTAATTTAAAAAAATCATTTAAATTAAATAGCGCTTTGTTAAACGCTATTCAAGCTAATTTAAAAAAAATTAGCGCTTACATAGCGCTTTAGAAGGCGCTATTGAAGTTAATTTAAAAAAAAATAACGCTTAAAGCGCTATCTAAGCGAAGCGCTATTCAAGTACGCGCCTTGCATAGCGCTTTTTTGAGCGCTATCTAAGCTACCATAGCGGTAGCTTAGAAAGCGCTATCTAAGCCTATTTTTAAGCGCTATGCAAGCCTATATTTGTAGTAGTGAATACTCCAGTATCGGACTCTTCCACTCCTATTCTTTTTCTCTCTAGAGTGCACCACACCACCTCCAGCCTCCATCCCCTTCATTTATTTCCCTTTATTTAATCTGTCTATCACCACCACACCTCTGACAGCCCCTGAACCAAATTGGCTCGGCTCCACCATCTATACCAGATCACACCACCTCAACCCCTCCACTCTCTTTGAACAAATGTCAACCCCACCCACCCCATAATCTTCAACTGAATCAAACCCCAACACCACTGTCAAATATCAAACCAACCACCACCCAACTGAAAAAGAGATAGAGAAATTGTCGAGGATGTGGGTTTTATTCCGCCACTGCTTAACCAGTGAGTCATCACACCTTTGGCAACGGTTATATATATATATATGGAATTTGGCTCTCCAACGTTCTCTTGAAATGTGATGTTAAGTTAGTTTCCTTGTTGATTGAGCTAATTCTCTTGAAAACTTCTTCAAAGTTTTTACTAGGAAAAGGCAATGTTATAGGTTTATGTGTTTAGAACATCCACCAAACATCTAAAATTGCATTTGATATTTAGATTGTCTTTGTTGTTTGACTTGCTTCTTGTTGACAAAATTTTGTGTTATGTAAATGCTAAATATTTGTTTGTGTTATGTAACAGATGATGCTAATGATGACGATGTGATGGACTCGGATGATCATGCATCTTGCTCTTCTTGATCTTCATCCATGAATCGTCAACAAGAAGTGTAAAAGATTGTCATTTGACGAAGAGTTCAAATCCAAGGTAGTCAAGGAGGTCGCTAACTCGTTGAAGGGAGATGATTGGGATCGATTGACTTCAAGTTTAAGAGATGTTCCAAACATCCTAAGGACAAGGATCTTAGATGCTCTAGACTTGTTTGAGGAGAAACCAATTTTGATCCGCCTTTTCTTATCCCTAAACCCTGAAGAAAAAGAAGAGTGGTTAGTGAGGAAGCTTGGTTATTAAGAGATTTTGATACACTTAATTAAAAAGTAGATGATTTGTGTATGTTTTTGGATGACTTGCATTAGTTACAAAACTTTAATGTTAATGTGTAATTGATCTTCTACATGACATTGTAATAAGTGTGTAATATCCTTGGATAATCCTTTTGGTTCATATGTTTTATGATTTTTTTGTGTTTTTGTTTTGATTTTTAATATAGCAATATGTTTGTACTTTCTTTATATGACATATGTTCGATTTATTTGATATAATAGTAACTTAGCCCTAAAGCAAATTCATCATTGAAAAATATTCTGTAATCAAATAGTGGAAATTTTGATAAGTTTTTTTTTCCTTTGCGCAATTAAATAGTGGAAAAAAAAAACTGAGTAAAGAATTTTCCATGGTTTTTTTTTTTCATGGAAAAACTTTGTTTTTCATGAAAAAATTTTCAAAAACGCCCTCCAAGTTTTAGATAGAGATATTGTATTGATCATATATAGTAGTACAATAACAGATTGAGATTCTTGAATTTGTGTTGTCGCATTCTAAAAATTCATCACCAAAGAACACAAGTCATTCAAATCCTCACACTTTCATTTATGGAGTCAGAAACTCGCAACTTGTCATTGGTTTAAGCATGATGAAAACTGAATGCGATCATCGTGTTTCTATCTGTTTAAATTTGTGTTCAATCTTGTATGGAATGTCCACATTAGACCATGTAAATAGCTTTCATATCTCTGGATTACTTGAAAAAAAAAACTATGATGTGAGAAAAATGGAAATGTTATCCAAGCCTTTTCATAAAGCTAATCCTTTATAGCAGCATCTTATGCTATTAGGGTGTTCATCATAGAATCTCCATCCAAAGGAAATAAACCAGCTCCCTGGAGAAATTTGCGAATGCATCACATCCAGAGAGCATCTTCCTTTCTACTCGTATTCTTGATGCTTCAAACACTGTCACGCTTAGCTTATTATATATTTGTACAGTTTATCTCTGTACTGCTTCTATCAAATTGTCAATTCATGCTTGATTAACATTTGTTAGAAAATGTGGGGTTTTCGTTATTTCTATCAAATGATAAAAAACTTTTATTTGTAATTACCGGATTTTTTTTATTTGAAATGTACAAATTTAATATCGTTTTTACAGTGTGAATCATTCATTGATTTTAGTTGGGTGACTGACTTTTTTTTTCTTCAATTGTATAGGATGATTGTAGAAAGGGGCAAACTCTTATCATACATTCAAATTCAAATAAAATGTTATGGTTCAATGAAAGTGAAATTTCGTTTGAAAAGTGAATTAATCCAACTGGACATTTGACATTAAAGAGACATCTTGATCTGAATTGGGACCATTGAAGTTAAAGATGAAAGAAAAAGAGATAAGATAACCATTGCTTTTCCAAAAAACCGCTTTGTTTCTATTATAAGCCATCTAACAAGACTCAAAAAATCTAGACAAGTAATTATAATTTTATTAGTTTAAATTATAATTATAATATTATTAGTTTCAATTATATTATTACAATATTATTAAATATATATCATTATTAATTTTAACTTAAATATATAAAATTATTTATTTAAAAATAAATTGAATAAAATAAAAGGCAAGTAATTATATTTTTTAAATCATTATAAAATTTAATTAATCACTTTTCATCATTATTTTATTATTATATGAAATTCAGGAATAGATTATCTTCTGCCTCCTAAATTTAGAAAAAAATTAAAGGAGAAGCTATTATCGAAGATAGTTTAGAAAAAGAATAATTCTAGGGAGCCTGGGTCTGCTGCCTGGGTTTGCAGCCTGGGTGGGCGAAATTACCCTTTTGCCCTTTCTTTGTTGTCTTTATATTTAAAGAGTGGTTAAAAAGGCAGGGGCAAAAATGTAAAAATACCACCCAGGCTGCAAACCCAGGCAGCAGACCCAGGCTCCCTAGAAGCACTCTTAGAAAAATGATTGAAACCTAAAATAACTTTTTGGCATTTTTATGAAATGATTAGAAATGCTGTTAGCTATGACACTTTAGCTTTAATCTTTGGTGTGGCCAATCTCTCTATCACATGTATCATTGCAACCAAAGTTCATTGCATTTAGACGATTTCCATGCATAGGGACAACATGATATTAAACGTCAGAGCACAGCTGAGAGAGCAGAGGAGAAGAAAGTAGGCAGGCAGGTAATGAGTTGGTTATGTCAAGTAGAAGAAAAAGGGAAAAGATGAATGCCCTCCAAGTTTTAGATAGAGATATTGTATTGATCATATATAGTAGTACAATAACAGATTGAGATTCTTGAATTTGTGTTGTCGCATTCTAAAAATTCATCACCAAAGAACATAAGTCATTCAAATCCTCACACTTTCATTTATGGAGTCAGAAACTCGCAACTTGTCATTGGTTTAAGCATGATGAAAACTGAATGCGATCATCGTGTTTCTATCTGTTTAAATTTGTGTTCAATCTTGTATGGAATGTCCACATTAGACGATGTAAACAGCTTTCATATCTCTGGATTACTTGAAAAATAAAAACTATGATGTGAGAAAAATGGAAATGTTATCCAAGCCTTTTCATAAAGCTAATCCTTTATAGCAGCATCTTATGCTATTGGGGTGTTCATCATAGAATCTTATCCCTAGAGAAATTTGCGAATGCATCACATCCAGAGAGCATCTTCCTTTCTACTCGTATTCTTGATGCTTCAAACACCGTGACGCTTAGCTTATTATATATTTGTACAGTTTATCTCTTCACTGCTTCTATCAAATTGTCAATTCATGCTTGATTAACATTTGTTAGAAAATGTGGGGTTTTCATAATTTCTATCAAATGATAAAAAACTTTTATTTGTAATTACCTGATTTTTTTTATATGAAATGTACAAATTTAATATCGTTTTTACAGTGTGAATCATTCATTGATTTTAGTTGGGTGACTGACTTTTTTTTTCTTCAATTGTATAGGATGATTGTAGAAAGGGGCAAACTCTTATCATACATTCAAATTAAAATAAAATGTTATGGTTCAATGAAAGTGAAATTTCGTTGGAAAAGTGAATTAATCCAACTGGACAGTTGACATTAAAGAGACATCTTGATCTGAATTGGGACCATTGAAGTTAAAGATGAAGTAAAAAGAGATGACCATTGCATTTCCAAAAAACCGCTTTGTTTCTATTATAAGCCATCTAACAAGACTAAAAAAATCTAGACATCCAGGCTGTTAGAGTCAGGACAACGACATGAACCCCTGTCCGTATGGTTGTGTTTGAATAGGGGTATTGGGAATCTCTAGGATGATGGAGGGCATGGGGTTTGCCCTAGTGCGGGCCTAACCTGCTAGTTAATGTGGAAGCCAGAACATCGAAAATGCTAGGAAATCAGGTTTTTGCAAGTATGTTTTGCAACTAGGGTGACGTAGCATAATCTTGAAATAATGATGAAATCTCCAAAGTGTTTATGTGTATTTCGAGATTGCAAAAAACCTCCTCTGATGATGCCACATCATCCTGGTTGCATAACCAAATTGCAAAACCTGCTTCCCTAGCCTCACTCCTAGTACATTAATTGAAATGATGATTAGTTAATGATTTGATCATGTTTAAGGCATGATTCTATTGTTTATCAACAATTAAAATGCTTATTCATAGTATATCAATCAGTGCCAAAATCTAGAGAGCCAGTCCCATAGAGTCAGGCCAGTCCAATACCATCTATCATTCTAGAGATTGGCTAATTTTCAGCATCATTAGGATGATGGATGGTATTGGGCTGGCCTGGCGAGAGCCTTCAACTTAATATAATTATAATATTATTAGTTTCAATTATATTATTATAATATTATTAAATATATACCATTATTAATTTCAACTTAAATATATAATATTATTTATTACCACTTTTATTTATTTAAAAATAAATTGATTAAAATAAAAGGTAAATAATTTTAATTTTTTAAATCATTATAAAATTTTAATGAATCACTTTTCATCATTATTTTATTATTATATGGGATTTAGAGGTAGGTTAACTTCCTCCTAAATTTAAGGGAAGTTGAAGGAGAAGCTATTATTGGGGATGGTTTAGGAGAATGATTGGAAGGAGGTTTTTTTGTAATAAAACTCCTAAAATAACTTTTTGGCTATTTTAGGGGATGATTGAAAATGCTCTTAACTATGACACTTTATCATGGGCTTTAAAAAATTAAATAGCTTTAAGCTTTGGTGTGGCCAATCTCTCTATCACATGTATCATTGCAACCAAAGTTCATTGCATTTAGACAATTTGCATGCAGAGGGACAACATGAGATTAAACGTCATATTCAATTCAAAATTCTCTATTATCTCAATTTTTTTTTTTTAATCCTAGTCCAAGTCATACTAAATTCCTTGTTGTAAATTTATTTCGCAATTAGAATAACTAATAATTAATCTAGACAGGGTTGTGTTGTAACCTCTAAAGCATATCTAATATCTTTTCTCATGACATTGGATTCATTTTTTGTTCTCTTTCAAAAGTAAATTCTATAATAGAAGTACATAGCAAGAAAAACACAATATGATCCACCTCCATTCAGGACCACTTAAACTAACAAATATATAGAGAAAAAAAGTGTCTAATAAAGGAGTACCTCATATTTTATTTTTATTTTATTTTTATAGATTTATTAGTTTTAGTCAAGTTATTTGCGACACAAAAATTAAATCCTGAGAGATATTTGGAGTATTTCGTGATCGGAAAGATATTTTGTCTAAGCCAACTCCCTTGATGCACAATATCATGTTATGAAAAATCATAGGGTTGTGTTCATAACAAATTGGAATGCCATGCTATTGTTACTTTGTAGTCTTATTCATTTCACCCGACTAAGGCATATAGTCTTCTTTACTTTTTGATGTGTCCAAATATGTCCTTGCTGATCTCGAGGCTGCAAAACTGAACCGTTGTTAGTCAGGGACCACTATTGTGGTGGCCAAAGGCACTCCGATGCTTAAGCTAGCTAATGGTGCAAGGAAGAATAAAGACTAGATGTAAGTTGCAAAGTGTATGCGTACATTTCTTCTTCCTTTTTCTCACCTTAAGTAGCGAGTGTTCCCTCCACAGTTGTCCATGCTATCTAGAGCATGACGAAGGGAGGAGATCTCGCTCATAATCTTACATGTGCATGACTGAGTCTCTTTGACACTTGGCTATATTTAAGACCCAATGCTTGATTGGGTTAAGAGCTTATTCGTGCGACGAGATCTAATGGCGGACCCATGATTTTAGTCAGGGGTGAAATGATAAATAATTATTAGTTAATAATATTAGTTATCAAAGGCGGAGCCATAATTATTTCCTACCCGAGCTAATAATTAATATAAAAAAATGCACATTACATATATCAAATTGAATCTAGTGTAGTCCAATTTTAAGCTATAATAAGATCGCAATATCAATAACCTTAGCAAAGGAAAACAAGCATAATAACTAGAATAGATAACTAAAATCACAAATAATTAAGATAAGAATCTTAATTGAAGCTACGAAATTTCTAAAAATGCGTGAACATAATAAGATCCTAATAGAATTTAATGGGAAAAAAATGATTTAGATGAGCCTCGAATTTTGTATGAGTTAGCTAATTGTAAATATATTTTTCATTGAATTTTATAGTTATTATTTAAGATTTTAATTTTAGATATAGTAATTCTCAGATGGAAAATAACAATTATGGAAAAATATTTTTTCCTAACCCCATAAAACTTGCAACACAATATGCTAAAATATATTTTCCTAACAATAGAATGTATTTCCTAATACTGGAAGATATTTTCCTAACAATAAGATGTATTTCCTAATACTGGAAGATATTTTCCTAACAATAGGATGTATTTCCTAATAAATAGTAACTGTTAATAGACGAAAAATGTATAGAAAATAATAATTGTCAATAATCATATATAAATTTTGCGCTCAAGATGATAAAACTTGAGTAGTTTAGTAAATATGATAAACTTCCAACCACTACACCATCAGAGATAAATAGAAACAATTGAATGAACAATTTTTATATTGTTATTATATGACATATGATTGATTTTTTCATAGGTCGTGGTATATACTAAAAACGTTTTGAAAATTGAAAGGGCAGCTCTCCCTTAGTCCCTTAGCAAGTCCTCCATTGTGTGCATCTTCTTACAGATACAATCATGATATAATTATGATGGTGCAATCATAATACAATTGTGTCCTCCATTATGACTGACGGAGCATTATGCATTATGACGGTGCAATCATGATACAATTATGACGGTGCATAAGTTTGTGTCCTCCATTGTGTGCATCTCCCTTGGACAAATTTTTTTTGTCCAAAATTACGAAAAATAAACCTTATCAATTATTTTTGCTTTATATATTTAGTTGGTCCACAATCTTAAGGTAAAACAATAAAACACGTGAAATCAAGAAGCATGCCAAAAGAAAATTTTTTTTAAAAAAAAAAAAACCTTTTTAACAGGGGGGACAACAGATGTCAGATGGTGGGGGTCGCCTGTGAAGGGGTGCCCGTACGATCCTGTTTAATTGGTTAAGTAATTAGTACCAACTTAGTCATACCCTCCAATTTAGTCAGCCCTAACATCTAGACCATAACACCATTGGCTTTGATCAACCTCCCACCCCCTTAAATAAGGACTTTCATGTATTTGTTCTCGTCATACCACCATATGATTTCCAAAAATTCTGATTTTCCTAATTACAATTGAACAACCAAAGGTTAAGCTATAAATGAGTGTGATCAAACTAACCCCTTTGAGAATCCTGGTGATGCCGGATTCTCGTGAATTAGATAGTTTATATTTTTACTCCCCTGTATGTTTTAGAAGAATGAATTTTTGAATGAATGTAAGTTATGATTTGTTTATTATTATTAAAAGTAGCATTTTATATCAATAAAACACGTGAAATCAAGAAGTATGCCAAAAGAAACACCTTTTTAACAGGGGGGCAACAGATGTCAGATAGTGGGATCGCCTATGAGCACGTGAAATCAAGAAGTATCCCACTCCTTTCGCTTTATTGGTTCTCATTATTTTCTCTATCTGTGTCGCAATCACTCCTTTTTCTTAACTTAATTGATTTTTTCATAAGTCTGCAGCATATATTAAAAATGTTTTGAAAATTAGTAGGTCCACAATCTTCATATATTTAGTTGGCCCTTATCAATTATGTATATGAGATTGCAGACTATAGACTAAATTTTTGGGTCCAAAATTACGAAAAATAGACCCTTATCAATTATTTTTGCTTTATATATATTTAGTAGGCCTTTATCAATTATGTATATGAGATTGCAGACTATAGACAAAAAATTTGGGTCCAAAATTACAAAAAAAAATAGGCCCTTATCAATTATTTTTGCTTTATATATTTAGTAGGCCCGTACTCATGCTTAATTGGTTAAGTAATTGGTTAAGTAATTACTTAGGCTCTCTAGATTTTTTGATTTTCAATATATAGCATAAGCTCGACCATGTGTCCTCTTTATGTATAGATAGATCATTAACAGTGTACTTGATATGGATAGTGATGACCTCATCCAGCAACTTCATCACAACCAACCCATCACTCACAGTACTGAATCAGCACACTTGGATGCAATTTCTTCATGGTTGAACCTAGATGATGATTATACCCCTGCCATTCCATCTGAGTTACAAGATTTAGAAAACCATCTCCTCCATTTTGATACCGACGACTCCCACTCCCTTTGTTCCATACCCGGACCTGACTCCTCATTGTTCCTCCCACCAGATGACTTCTACAACCTCAACTCTTTTGAAGCCATATTCATTAATGGACCATCCACGACCTGCCAACAACCAGTATCGGATGAATACAACTCCTTCATTTGCGAACCTGAGCTTTGCTTCATTACACCAAGTGTAAGCCCAGAGACCACCACCACCACCACCACCATTGCTAATCACGACCATGCTAGTATATCCCAAATGTTGACTCCCGCACCACTGGCCCTCACTGAAGAAAATGAGGTTGGAAATGGAACAGAAAAACTAAACTGTGCAGCATTGAATAGCAAGAATTTAGTTTCAGAGAGGAATAGACGAAAGAGATATAACCAACAGATGCTGGCATTACGTGCACTCGTTCCCAATATTACAAAGGTAACTTACACTACAACAATTAAGGCATTTTTCAAGAAAAAATTTCCTTGAAAAAATCTAAATTTTGTTGGAAAAAAGTTTTAACAAAAAAAAAATTTGTTATTGGGGAGGCATCCCCGTAGCTAAATGTTGGTAAATGATAGATTTCTTGTAGTGTTATAGTCTTGAAAAATACTTAATATGGAATTATTTTATCTGTTTTCCCCTTAGAATTTTAAATTTACTGATCATTGATTTAGATGGACAAGATATCGGTACTGGTGGATGCTTTAGCTTATCTGAAAAGCACACTTGAAGAAACTGCACGGCTTCAGAAGGAACTGAAAGAACAACCACCCACAGCCAGGACGATAAGCAACTTGAGAGAAAGTTGTAGAGACAATCCTGCTGCAACATTGCGCATTATGCCCACATTAGCCTCATCTTCGACTTCAAAGTCCTATAAAACACACATAACTAAGGTGAAATTTTCGATAACTAGTCTACACTGCTGGGTCAAAACACCTCTTTCCCAAATACATGTTTTTTAAAAAAATTTGAGGATGGCATCTTATGTTTTTCTATTACTTTTTCAATGAAATTGTGGCACTTATAAAGTCTTAAACAATGATTTAATCAAAATACTTGACTGATTACAGAAAATCTTCTCTACTAACGGATCACCATTCCAAGAAAGTCAAAATTTTGAAACACTTTAACTACTTAAACGTAGTGTGAAATGTTAAATTTACGTCAATGGTTTAAATAAAAAATTTCTTTTTAGATATAATAAAATATATTGATTTTCATTCTCACTAAAATATGACATAGTCATTTTTTTCAGTTCAAACAATCTTAGCCAAGACTTACCATCAATGCCTTACTTGGACATGCAATACGAATCGATTATGTGTTACGCTTGTGTATATCACATACTTGCTAGTGAGCGATAACTCTAATGGTGTGAAAGTAATTAATGTGGGTGCTTAAAGTTTTTCTCGAGTCATTAGTAATGGCTCCCGTGATCGATTGACCTCTGGACCTTGTTGTAATTAAAATTTTGAAAAGAAAAACCTGAATAAATACGTACATAAAAAGGGTAAAAAAATGGCATAAGGTTGTGTTTGCTTATTTAATCTTTTAACATTGACAATTGACAATTGAGCAGGTTGATATTGAGAAGATGGAGGGAAGGAGGTTCGTGGTAAAAATTACATGCAAAAGTGGCAATGGTGCGTGTGGTGACGTTCTTCGAGTCATTGAATCAATAGGATTTGAAATCACTATTGCTCATCTCCAGCAACTACAATCTGAAGAAATAGATTTCATTATAATTATAAGGGTAAACTTTCCTTCTTTAAATTATTTCATATTTTCGTTTATTATTGCCTTACATGGTGTGAAGTGGTGGTGATATTTTTATTTTATTTTTCTCTTTCATTGAAAAAAAAAATGCTATTTAACATTTATTGCTGAACAAATTTAACAACTTATACAAACTTGAAATACCATAGCTTCTATGGAGCCTTGTCCGAAAGTACTGAATTGTGGATGGGAGGGTGGTTCGTGCATGATTGGACCACTCTACCATTCTCTCCATGAGTTTGGAGAAGTTGGACAGGGATAGAGTTGGTCCGACCACCTGCATACCACCCTCCCAAACGCAAATCAGTACTTTCAGACCAAGCTCTCTAGAATTTTTCCTTGAAATACTCAAGTCAAATTTCATACTGAAGTCAAATCTATTTATTTAAATGGAAGTCATTAGGTTCTGGTATGTGACGAAGTCACTAATTATTTTATTTATTTTTTATTTTTTAAGGCTTGTAGGGATCTATATAATATTCGTCTGTGATTGGGCTTGTTCTATAAAACATAGTAGTTTACCGTATTTTCCTAGTTTCCTATGAAGGTTAAGAATAATATATTAAGAGAGAAGCCAATACTTCACCTAAATTGTTTGTTTAATTATATACTAGTTACACCATTGATCTAATCAACATGTTATATAATTTAATAAAATTATTCGTTTAAGTATAGGAAACAATCTCTTAAGGCAGTCCATAATTGACTCTAAACTATTCAATCCTACTAGAATTCCACACGGTGGGTATACATTATTGGCAACTTGACGTGATAACTTATACATTTTTCAAAATTAAATTAACTTCCATAATATTTTACTAGGAAAATTTCTAGAGAGCCTGATCTCATAGCATTGATTTGTGCCAAGAAGTAGGGTGGTCTGTACGTGATCGGATCAACTCTATCCCTTTCCAACTTTTCCAAACCCACAAAGAGAAGGGTAGATGGTGTGATCATGTGCGAACCACCCTCCCAGGCACAAATCAATGCTCTGAGACCCAGCTTCATAGAAGAGCTCTCTTACTAGATAAGCATCCCAACGGAAATTTGTAGGAAAGTACTTTAAAGGTGCTTTAACTCACAAAGTAACCATCCAAACAAGAAGATGTATAGACAACGACATGTCATTTTATTCCTCCCTAAAGTCGAAGTACGATACAAGAAATTTATACATTTAGAGATAAAAGGTGTATGCACTTTTAAACTGTTCATCCAAAACTATCAAATCTGTGCCTACTAGTTATACCAAAAATAAATAAATTCACTAAATATGTTTTCTAAACATGTTTTTTTTTTTTTTTTTTTTTTTTAAATTAACCTCCAGTGGGGAGGGGCAACTATGGAATGCCAGACCGTTATTAAATAACCATAAAAATACAAATCATTACGGGGGTACATTACGACATTACCCGCGTTTAATGCTAAAAACAAGGTTTATAACAAAATTGAAAGCAAAATCCCTGAACACCCACAACCCCGCATCCATGCAGTCACAGCCCAAACCTTCCATCCCAATCGCATGCACCCAGCTTCACAGCAAAAAATCTGAACCCAAATATTAAATTAGAGAGAAACAATCTGAGAATCTATCCCTAAACTGTCTTTAGTCATCCCCGTGGCGAAGATACGCCGTTTGTAATCTATCAAGGCCCAACAAGCCATTTATTCGCCTGGGAAGATCTCTCCCATAGAAAAGGCCTGTCTCAAGATCATGGAAAGCTCTAACGGCTAGAGCATCTGCCACTTGCGTTTGCCTCCCTATAGATATGTTGACAGTGCTAAGTCATCGTCATTGTCAACTCCTTAAATTCTTTCCAAATATTCTCCAAATGCCACGGGATTTTTAAGCTATCTTTAAACCAGCCACAAACCCATACAGAATCTGTTTGAATAATCACCTTTTTGAAACCCCAAACGAGGCAAAGTCGAATTCCTTCTAAAAGAGCCAAAACTTCCGCCTTGTTAGTAGAAACCAAACCGAAAAACATATATTTTCCAACAACCCCAATGCCTCGAGAGTCACGAATAACCACACCACCCGCTGCCATATCCTTGCGAGAAGTCCCAACAACATTAAGAGCCACAAAATCTTCGGGGGGGGGGGGGGGGGGATGCCAGTAAACAAGTCGAACAGACTTACTTGTAAAAGGGATCACATCCAACCCCAAATTCTGTAAAAGAGCCTTATTGCTGCTGCCTTGCTTGGGAATAATGAAATTATTTGCTAGTTGCAACTGTCGCCGAATATACAGGATCACAAAGGCCGAATTGGGTTGGCCATTGTCAAAAAACATTTGCATCTTTGTTTCCAAATTTCCCAAAGAATGAACATAGGAGTAAGAAGGAATAACACACCTGTTTGAGTAGTGCGTTTAGCTTTCTTAAACCATATTTCGAGAACCGTAGAAATTTCTGCTGGGCGTCGAGTATGAATGTCAAATATCCTGTCAAAATGATTTCACACCTGCCTTGCCAATTCTCCGTCTAGAAAGAGATGATTCAACGATTCCTGTTGTGGCGCTGTGCAGCAATGACATCTAGATGCTAGGCTCATACCACACCGGTAAAGTTCACCGTCCACTGGTATGCCACGACGAAGCAATTTCCAAACAAAAACTGATATTCTGGACGGCAAAAGGTCGTGCCAAAGGGTTTGACATAAAGCATTAGACGTGTCATGATTTCGTAGCATATCGTACACCGACCGGATTGAAAAAAGGCCATTCGGATTTGGGGCTCATAGACACGTGTCCTTCTCATGAGGCTCACTCCATAGTCTATCTGCATAAAGTTCACGCGCTAAATTTCTAAGATCATAGTGAACCAACTCAAAATTCGAAGAAGATACCTCGCGGATTGAAGGCCATAAATCTTGTTCAACCAATGCTGCCGATCGCTTGAAAGAAGCCACCATGTTCCAATTCTCCTCAAAGAAGCCAATATCCCCAATGCCAATACGCCAAAACGAATTGCTCAAAAGAAAATTTTTCCCGAGCATGATCTCTTTAAAAAAAGGAGACGCCCCACTTTTCGCAAATTGACAGGACAATCCAACACCTTGTAGCCAGTATTTGTTCCTCATGAAAGTAGCCCATAATGAGTCTGAAGTAAGTAACCTCCATAGAGCCTTTATCCGAAAAGCCTTCATCACAATCGTCAAGTCACGCACACCCAAACCGTTCTCCGTCAGTGGTAAGCAAATATGTTCCCATGATACCCATTTTTTCTTAAGTCTGCCTTCACAATCCCCCCAGAAAAAATCCGCCAACAATCTATTGATCCGAGCTATGACAGTCCTTGGTACACACATGGTGCTAAGTATATAAATCGGAATGGAGCTAAGAACATGCTTTATCAAGATAAGACGGCCACCTGGGGATAATAATTTTGCCTTCCATCCTTGAATACGACCCTGAATCTTAGAAATTAAGTCTTCAAAATAGGAAATTTTGACTCTCCCTTGAAAAACTGGCCCACCCAAATACTTCAAAGGAGCAGTGTGGAATTGAAAATCTGTGCCACTTTTTAAAGCAACGATGCGCTCCACTGAACACTGAGCAGCCAAAGTAAAAGAGCTTTTTCCTTCTTTTATTTTCTGTCCCGAGGCCTTACAATAACATCGCAGGAATTCCATACATCCTGAAACTGAGGATTTTCTACCATTTAAAAATACAAGAGTATCGTCTGCATATAGAAGATGGGAAATTGGGTTGCAATTCCTGGGAGTATAATAGTACCCAATTTTGCCAGTCGCAAATGCTGATTTCAAACCTCTGCTCAAAACTTCGGAAGCAATAATGAAAAGAAAAGGAGATAATGGATCTCCTTGCCGAATGCCCCTAGTGGATTTGAAATAACCTCTGTATACACCTTGCAGCAGAACCGAGAATCCACAAAAAGTAATACAGTTAGAAATGATATGTTTGATTCGACCCGTGAAGCCAAATTTTTTAAGTACTCTAAGCAAAAAACTCCATTCCAACCGATCATATGCTTTCTCCATATCAATTTTCAGTACCACATTATCTCCAAAGACCTTCCTATTAATGTCTCTGATCATTTCCTGCGCCAGGCCAATATTTTCGCCAATGAACCTGCCTTTAACAAATGCCCCCTGCTCCTGAGAAATCAACCCTGGCAAGATATCTACCAGTCTATTGCACAGTATTTTACTAAAAATCTTATAAATCACATTACACAGACTGATTGGACGAAAATCAGAAAAAGAACCTGGATTATCAATTTTGGGAATCAAAGCTAAGAAATTCGCCGAGAAAGACGTCGGCATTGCAACCCCTTCGAAGAACTGAATAGCAGCCTCCCATATATCCATACTTAAAACCTCCCAGCAAAACTGATAAAATCCAGCCGTAAATCCATCCGGACCAGGCGCACTGTTTTTGGGTATGTCAAAGACAGCATCTCTGACCTCCTGAAGGGAAGGCCGTTTAACCAGAGTCTCACAATCACCAGGGTCCAACAGAGTTGGGATACAATTTAGAAAATCTACATCTTCCCTAGCCGCACCTTGAGAAGACAACAAATTAGAGAAAAACTCATTAGCCCCATCAAGAATCTCACCAGAATCCGAAATAGTTCTACCGCTCGGTAAAGTGATCTGAGTAATAGCGCGTCTCTTTTGTTTGGATTTAGTGGAAGCAAAGAAATACTTAGTGCACACATCTCCCTCCTTAAATTCCTTTTCACCTGATTTTTGAATCCAGTAAAGCTCCTCCTGTTTGAGAGCCAATCTATACTCTGCCTGACAACGGTGTAAATTGCAGCAAGCCTGAACATCCCAGTTAGCATTAACGTTAAGCCCAGTATTACTGTGATTCGCAAAACCCGCCAAAAGAGTTGTTTCCCACTGCTGCATTTCATCTTCCAAAGCACGAATTCTGCTGAACACATTACCAAAGACCGTCCTATTCCACTGTATCAGAACTCGTCGTGTCATTTTAAGTTTGGCATCCACTCTATCAATAGGACTCATATTACCCATATCTGTCGACCATGTGTCCTTGACCAAGTCCAAAAAATCAGAATGTGTCGTCCACATATTAAGGAAACGGAAAGGAACATACCCGACTTTAGAGTTAGTCGGCATGGAGGCCAACAACGGGGAATGATCTGAGAAAGTTCTGCTAAGATGTTCTACTTTTGGACTACCAAAATCTGTTAACCAAACTGAATTAGTAAAGATCCTATCCAATCTGGCCCAAATGCGCTCACTACCCCGCCTGTTATTGCACCAGGTGAGACGAGGGCCCGAGAAACCACAGTCAATGAGACCACAGTTGTCAATGCAATCAGAAAAATGAGACATACTTGCCATGGATGGTTCCAAACCGCCTACTTTCTCGCCGGAGTGAAAATAAGTGTTAAAATCTCCGCCGACCATCCAAGGAATGTCATGGGTAGCAGCAAAATTTGTCATGTTCAACCATAAATCCTTTCTCTCATCCACAGAACATTTAGCATAAACAAACGAAATTAAAAAAATTCTTGCATTAGAATCCTTTACCTGGCAATGAATGATCTGGTCCATCATCTCCAGCACCGAAAGAGCAAGTGAAGTATCCCACAGGATCCATATCTTTCCCCCAACCGTATCATTCGAGGCAAAGCCCCCTAGACGAAGTTTGTTGCCAATCTCCATTGATCTACTAACAGGAATCATAGGCTCCGCTATCATAAGAATTTTGATTTTATGCTCCAACACCATATTTTTCAATCTCCGCTTCGTGGCCTGATTACCGACCCCACGAGCATTCCAAAACATAAAGTTTTCCATCATCTTAAACACGTTGAGAAGATTTACCCTTCTTAGTCTTGCGACGTTTGCCCGGGAGGACCACTGGTTGGACTATATGCTGTTGTTCCTTATCCGATAGAGACCCCAATGTTAAATCTGTAATAGCTTGTGGTTCCAATCCCATCTCCGAGTCTGACACCGCCTCGTCACTGTCATCTGTTGGGCGAATCAAGGTATTAGTGGACTTTGAATGGTTCTTGCTTTGCAAAACACGATTCTCCTCAACCAGCTGGATGAAAACTTCATGTAAACTCCCATCCACCTCATTCCTAGCCACTGGAGGCATGGATACATTATCCGTTGCCATGGAAAGAGCACGTTTGGCCATAATATTTGTCAACTGTGTCATCACTGTCGGCTTCGATATGTCCTTCCCAAACTCCGAAGCTCCCCCGTCCCCTTGAACATAAAGAGGTTGTGGCCCATGACTGAGCGATGCGGGTGGAATGAGGCTGACAGACCGTGTGCATGCAGAGCTGAATTGCACAATACCGACCTTGTTCTGGCTGGACGAACCTGAATTCTGAAGCCGAGGAGACTCGAGGTGCGCTGCCTGACTGGGATCTGATCCTGGAACTGAGCTGGTAGTATTTTGGAGTAAAGAACAAGTGCTGTTCGGGAGCAGATCAGGTGTTGTGCGGGGGCAAGACAGGAGCTGTTCGGGAGCAGAGGAGCTGTTGTTCGGGAGCGGAGAACTGGAGAGCGCAAGTGCTGGTGAGCTGGGGCGCACAAGTGCTGTGCGAGGGCAAATCAGTTGCTGTTCAGGAGCAGAATCGGTGCTGTTCGGGGCCAGAACCGGTGCTGATTGGGGGCAAAACAGGTGCTGTTTTGCAGCAGAACAAGTGCTGTTTATGGGCAAAACAGGTGCTGTTCGGAGGCAAGGCAGTGGCTGTTCGGGAGCAGAGCAAGTGCTGGTCGGAAGCGCGGAGCTAGTGAGAGCATGACCTGAACCTGGAACACTATCTGGGCCAATGTGAGGGCTGGAATCCGTCACTGGAAATTTGCATAACTCTATGTTCGTCACATTATTAAGACTTGAACTTGTGATGATTGCGGGGTTAGGGCCAGCATGATTCGGACTTGGTTTGTTCACTGGGTTGATCGCATCGCTAGGACTGTTTGCAATGCCTGGGCTGCTGGCAACTTGAACGGGGTCATGATCTGGCTGAGATTCAAAACGTGGAACATCGGGGTTCCCCAACTGCTTGAGTGTAATGTCATCATGCGGACATACGACCTTAACTTGGCCACCTATGGCCCCGGATTGTGAGTCGACCGAGGATTGATTTGGTTGAGCGGAGAGACCCAAAACATTAGCAATCTCCGAGATATTGTACCCCGCCTCTAGTAGGCATTCTTCTGTAGTTTCTGTAACCTTTCCACCACCAGCATGAAGCATTGAGTCGCTCTCATCCCCAGCCATGTTCTCATTGAGCAAAGCAAATTTATTTGACAAATTCATAGTATCTGAAACCTTGGCCGCCGGCCTTGTCTCCCCAATATCCTCAACCAACTCTTCCCCCCTACTATTCTTAGCTCCGCTCGGGCCGACCGTTGGCCGAGCAAGTTTATCCTGTTTGAGAATGGGTACATATTTTTGTTTAAAAGTTTGGTTCTCAACTGGCGGCCTAGCCATCTTCTCTATTTTACCAGAGTCGGGATCTCCCACCTTGGCCTTGAGACCCAATTTTTTCCTGCAAAAGGCCTCTTGATGTCCTATCAAAGAACAAAAATCGCAATACTTGAAACCTGGATATTCAATTTTCTGCCAGAAACCCCTGTTGTTAGCCCTATCAATCCAAACTCTATTTGGTAGTGGTTCAGCTAGAGACATCTCCACACATACACGGGCAAAACCCGGCCGAGTGAGGCAACGGGTATGGTCATCCATCCGCAAATATCCACCAAAAGAATTGACAATAGCCTTTAAAATAGGGGGATGAAATAAATGCAAATGAAGGTTAGGTAACTCTACCCATAGGGGTACCGAGATTGGGTCCTCCTTCAAACTGAAACCATCATGCCAGCGAAAAGCTTTAAAACGAACTCCTCGAATCAGAAATGAATCCCGCGACAGAACTTTCTTGGCTTCTACCTCCGATTGGAGTCGAACTATCACATGTCTTTGATTCAATAAACCCAATGAGAAGTCTCCCAAAATTCCCCAAGTCCTGTGGATTGAATCGCGAATATCTGTCAAAGTCGGGCGGTAACTAGAGAATTTGAGGACAATGACATGTTTTTCCATGAAAGCTTCCCCACGAACTTCATCTGAAGCCGTGAGGCCAATAGCTGGAGCCCCCTCCTTACGGAATCTCGTTCCTTCAACCTGAGTTTTGACAGTGTCATCCACCAAAATTTTCCCCAAAATCTGGGCAAAAGAAGGCTTAGAAATACCATCCGTGGTACCCCATGACCCGGACCAGTGGGTGTGGGACTGGCGGCTTGCGTGATCATCTCATCCAACAAATTATGGAATCAAAAACAGGGGCTGGAAAGCAATATTCAATGTCGTAACAGATGCCAGATCGGAAACGCGGCTTGAATCAAACCCAAGGTCGTAACAGGTCGAAACAGATCGGAACGGCGGCTCAAACCCCGGGTCGTAACAGGCCGTCGCTCGTAACAGATCGATACGACGAATCGGACACAGGTTCAGAAGGATGCACTTGCGGTGAGAGCAATGCCCAAAACACCGATCCGATCCCGCGTCGTTGCACTGTCTGAACCAACCGAAAATCGTTCTGTATCGGAGTGGAATCCCAAGCGGCAGGAAACCGGCAAGGAGCCGAAACAGCGGCTAGGGTTTGCCCAATCCGAACCAGAGATCAAGGAACCAGATTGATTCCCTGGATCAATGAACGGCTGGGATTAGAAAAGATGAAAAAATTAACAAAAATTCCCAAAATACCCTCCAGAAACACCTCAGAGCAAAAAATCGCCTTTTTATTTCTATTCCCACTTTTTTCTAAACATGTTCAGTACATTCTAGATTGGTATGGATGCAAAAATCATGTTAGCATATTTTTTAGGTAAAACTCTAAGAGTTTGTTTGGTTAGTCATTTTTTTTAGGAAATGGAATATGTGTCCTTTGTTATGCAAATTTTCATTGTTTGGTTGTTTATTTACTGATAGGAAATCGATTCTTCATAAGAATGTTTTTCTACTTCTCATGGGAATTCAAGTCCGAGGGAGAGGCCTCGGAATCGGATTTACCGAAACGGTTTCAATTTTCATGTCTATTTTTGTGCGACCAAACATACCCTAAAGGAATGTTTGGTTAGCCATTTTTCTTGGGAAATGAAATCTATTTCCTTGTTATGAAGATTTTCCTTAGTTGGTTGTCTATATATTGACAGAAAGTTGATTATTCATAAGACTGTTTTTCCACTACTCATGGGAATCCGAGGGGATGCCTCATAATCAAATTCAGGGAAACGGTTTTAATTTCTATGTCTATTTTCCATGCAACCACACATACACTAAGAGAGGAATTCACTAACCATTAGCCCACAATGATGTTTTTTAAAAGTTGGGTCATTGATTATTTTTATTTATTTTTAATCCACGCTCGAAGGCTACATCATTGTTGCCACTTAGCATTCACATCACCACCATCTCCTGTGTAGACTTGCTTTCACTCTGATTCATCGCCTCCACCTCACATGAAAACTTGCATTCACTCCGCTATGTTCCATCTAAGCAGCTACATTCAATACCCGAAGGATAATCAACAACGGTGCTCCTAATAATCGAAAAAAACTCTCAAAATACTAACTGGTGAGTCACGAACCCACAACCTCCCACAAAGAGGTAGATGTCCAACCAATGGAGCTGCAATTGGTAGCCCACCGTTGATTAGCCATCACGGGAACATATTTACACTAATGAGTGTTACCACCCAAACATGTACATGACAAACTTGTACCGCTCAACTCAACCTACATTGCATTCCATTGCCAGAGAGAAGCTTTCATCATTCATATGAATTGGGAATGTTCCACTTCCCCATGTCTAAGCCATCAGTTGTGCCACTATTGTTGCGATAAAACATGATTCTGTTAATGTCATCTCTTATAGGTTGCCAAGGTGACAGCATGCGACAATCACTTCCACATCCAGAAACCCATAGATTAAAGTGATAGACATAGGTATATATGTTTCGTCCAATCTTGTTTCCATTTCTCATTTTGGTGATTTTGAATCCCTATAAGTGTATAAGAGTTTTTCAAGTAATAAAGGTTTGACATCCAATAGTTGCCCCTCCCAACTGGAGGTCATTAAATTTTTTTTTTTTTTTAAAAAAAAAGGTCCCCATAACCCATCAAGCATTGTGTAACACCCATAGTTTTTTTTTTCGTTTGTTTTATTTACTTAATTTTAGAGTTTTGGAATTGATTTCAATAGTATAAATTTATTTAGATTTAAATTTTGTTTTAAAAAATATGAGATTTGGTGAGTGGGGTGCTCTTGGAAATCTGATGGGGGTGAATAGGCACCCACTTATAAAAGCGGATTTCCCCTTTCTCTTCCTCGTCCTTTTTCTTTCTTCTTCTAAAGCATGTTCTTTTGTGAGATTTCTTCTTCTTTGGCCCGCTTTCATATGATTTGATTGATTTCTCCCCCCCCACCCCAAAAAAAAAAACTCCTCATCTCTTCCTCCTTTCCCCTTCCCTGTTCGTTCCCCGCGCTGAAATAGAGAAAATTAGTGAGTGTGAGCTCGACGGAGCTATTTGTGATTAAATCGGACAACTCAACTCCGATCAACCCTTTCAGGGGTGTTCGTGGCGGGTCTGGGCGTGACACATTGGCACAATGAATTAATTTGAACTCATGTTTACCTTGCCATTACTGAATATCTTTTTTTTATTGGAGACCAAAAAACTATAAAGCTTGTTACTTATATTGTGCATCTCTTCTAGTTCACAATCTTAGAGCCTCAGTCTAAGGTCAATATTCCAACGTTTTTGCAGGCCATCATACTTTCAAAAACAACGTACACAACTAGTTTTCACCAAAGCCAACCCTTAGATAGTTGGAATTACATTTGCTAAAAATACTTCGTCTGCCCATTTGTCATCCCAAAATCTTATGGAATTTTATTTTCCCATTTTGGAAGACAAATGTCTCTCCACGTGTCCTTTTTTGCTCATAATCACGCGCCATATACTACACTCATAAAGTTGGCATGGCACTTTTGATAACCAATTATTTTTCTCAGAACAATTACTTCTTTCCTTAGAGCATTTTTTTGCAAATGCCTAGGCCGCCTTATCCATTTGGACAACAAATCCATGTTCATGGTATTGATTTTACAAATGCCCAAGTCGCCTTTCTCTTGAGTTGTACAAATTTATCCCATGCGATAAGGTGATAGCTATGACCGTTTTCCGACGTACCCTGTAAGAATTGTCTCATACTTCTTTCTATTTTCTCAACGATGGATTGAGGCATTTTACTCAACGTAGATTTGCGGGCTGGAAAATGACATATTTCATGAGCAAGGATGGTGATTTCATTTTTTGATTTAATTTCAATCTCTTGATTTTAAGAAATATTTTGGTGTGTAAAGAAAAAATGTAAAAATTTCGAGGATACGTGAAATATATAATGAATTTCGAGGATATATTAAATATGTGAAAAATAAATTGTAAAAATATAAAACGAAGGATTAATGGAAAAAGACGAAGTGAAGCGGATATAACACAATGTCCAATGGAGTTGTGTTGCTACAAAGGAGATTAACCAACATTAAATAATACTAAAATTCCTATAATTAAAAAAAATCAATATATAAGTAGAAGAAGTGATAATTAGGAAATTAAGGGTTGGTTTCAAAACTCAATAGATAATTAGAATAAACGATAATTTAAAAAAAAAATCAAAATTTAGAAAAAATAATCTGAAAATTTTTAAAAAAATGTAGTTTTTAGTAGTTGTTTTTTATTTTTTCCGAAAAAATGAAATTTGCAAAAAAAAAATCATGAAATTTATGAAAAAAACCTCAAATTTTTTTTGAAAATTCTCTCGAAAAAAATGTAATTTTCTTTCACACTTTTTCTTTTAGTAATTTAAATAAAACGAAAATTTCGGATAATTTCACAAAATCACAATCCTTGTTCATGAGCGGCTGAGCGCAATGCGACTTGCCTTGGACAAAACTTACTTTTCCATGTTGGTATCATGTTCTAAACTCTTTAAAATTTAATCTCGAGAGTGTTTATTCTTATAAGCTGCTGCTCCCAAATGAAGTCCTAGATAGTTGGAGGGAAGAGTGTCGAGCTTACAATCCAATACTATCGCTACATTGTCTCATTGTTTACCATTTCCCAAATTATGAAAATGTGAATTGGAAAAATTAATTTCAGACCACATCTGAGCGTTTTTAAGCGTCAACACTTGCCTCTCCTCCGCCTTAATGAATAGTATTGTATCATCTGCGTAGTGTAATACTATGATAGCGGGTCCACTATCTCCTACTTTGAAACCTTGAAATAGGTCAGGTATTGACCTTTTAGAATCGTTCTCGTGAAACCTCAAAGAGAATGCACATTCTCATACAAAAATAAAAATAAAAACTAAAAATATTCTCATTTATGTTTAGCGAGAATTCTGTTGTTGACCTGCACGTTCTCATCCATCTTCTCCATTTGCGTTGCATGTGAATTTCATGCTTTGAAACAACTAATCCAAGGATCCCCAACTAACAATGTCGAAAGCTTGCAAACGACCCCCCTCTTTATTTGATTTTCTTCCAAAGTTTGTTAACTCATTTGCAATCAATGAAACATCTATGATTTGTTGATCATCCATCGTAGGGAACTAATCAAACAATAGCAATAGAGTTTTTCCAGCCCACTGGTAAAAAGGTTATTGGACAAGCCAACGAGGTACTGGCTCAGCTGGTAGACTTGAGGAAGATGATATTACAAGTTCAGAGTTCGAACCCTATTGAAAGAGTTTTAGTGGTTTTGAGATCCAATAAAAACCTTGTCGTCGACGGCAGTGAAAAAGATGAGGAGAACGAAAAGGGAGAGGAGGAGAGATTACAATAACATGCATGGTGAACACACACAAGTAGCATGCTGAAAAATGGTATACCAATGGTGGTGATGGTATGTAGCTTGGTTTAGAAAAAGGTGGAGGGTAGTAGTTGTGGTATTCGCTTGAAGACGAATGGAGTTTTTTTTAATAATTATTTTTCAAATAAATCTACATTGTTGAGTCACCTAGAGATACGTCTTGGGATCTCTAGACTACTAAAACCGTACACTTAACTTGAGGGTATTTGGCTCTTTACGAAATGTGGGATGTTTGACCTTGGTGAGCGCCGTTGAACTAATAATCAAGACCCAATTTCGTACCCAATGTATAATTATAGTAAAAAATTTATACCTAATTTGAGTTATGCCTAAACTTTGCGTACTCAAATTGTAAATAACTTGTCTTTAAGTTCAACATCAAAACTGTTCTCAAAATAAAATTGTATGCATTATATTCAACATGTTGGTCTAAAATATTTCCCCAGTTATCTTCGCATATACTGCAACAAATGTATTTTTTTTTAGCAAGAATCAAAATTTATATCAATACAAACGAAATATTCAAATGTCATTTTGGAATAAATAAATAAAATTCAAATGCCTTGTTGATGCTCATGGTATATTAATATATAGTTATTTTATGATTATTTTTAGTATTATTACTTGTTGTAGTTTTCGCATATTATCATCTAATATAATATTGTTTATACTTCTGCAGGCAAAGAAGCAGAGAAGAATGACCGAGAAAAAATTAAAAGTTAGAATTACGAGCGCTGCTTTAAGATTAGGACTTACCTTTCAAAATCTTTGATTTTTAGTGATGAGATGGGCGGAGGAGGATCAATGATGAACACGATGAACCATACACTGTATCAATTTGTTCGTTCTAACTCTCAAATCCTTTTAATTCGCAAATAATTTCATTCCAGTAAAATACTATCCATATGTATAGCTGAATTCTTAGAAACACATAATGCATAAAAATAAAATAAAATTACATAGAAGTTGATAGAACCATAAAACTATAAATCTTTGAACTTTAAGATCGACTCCAATCACAAGGTTAAAAAAATATAAAATAAATAAATAAATAAAACATAAAAATTACTGAAACATAAAAATTTATGTTGTGGCCATAAAATTATGAAAGGATTAATTGTGATTTACCCCTCATAATAGATTTCTAATACAAATTTACCCCATCATTAGTCATTGTTTCAGTCTCCCCTTAGGAGTAATAGTCAACATGCATTGACTGTGATGTCATGAGCTATTTTCAAAATGTTAACATTTTGATGACTAAAAAACCCCTGACAGATCTAAGGGCTCAAATTGAACTCTCTGTATCATGAGCAATTTTTCTCGAAGAAAATGAGTGGTCCAACAATAATATACAAGCGTATCGCGATGAAAATCACATGGTTAAAAAATGTTCTTCTTCGACCTTTCTTCCTCCGTTTCTGGTTTCACTTCACCTCCCTCCCTTATTTCCCTTTATTTGGAGTTCATCAATACTCCAGTATCGGACTCTTCCACTCCTCTCCTTTTTCTCTCTAGAGTGCACCACACCACACCACCTCCATCCTCCATCCCCTTATTTTATTTCCCTTTATTTTATTTTTCTATCACCACCACACCCTTGACAGCCCCTAAACCAAATTGGCTCGGCTCCACCATCTATACCAGATCACACCACCTCAACCCCTCCATTCTCTTTGAACAAATTTCAACCCCACCCACCCCATAATCTTCAACTGAATCAAACCCCAACACCACCGTCAAATATCAAACCAACCACCACCCAACTGAAAAGAGATAGAGAAATTGTCGAGGATGTGGGTTTTATTCCGCCAATTGAATAAATCAATCCAACAACCCCTAAAACTAACCTCATTATTACAACCCATAATCCCTACAACAACAGCAGAAAAAGCATCTCCATTGATGCAACCCATAATCCCAACAACAGTTTCCAACTGATTCGGAAAACTTGAGTAGTGATCCCAATTTGGAATATGTTTCTTGGATGGGAAATTCATGGGGTTCAATCAAATTGTCATCAATCGCTGGATTAGCTTGGGATGTCAATGTTGTTGGTGTTGGAAGCGGGGTGGGGGGGTGGAGGTGACGATGTTTATTTAGTTCAGGGGGGTGTCATCCTGACGTTGCAGGCAGGTTCGAGTGGTGTTGCAGATAAGGGGATGGGCGGTTGTTATGATGATTCGGGTGAGTTGGGGATGGTTTTGCAGGTTAGTGGAGGGGGCGTCACCATGCCACTGGCCACCCCATCCTACTTCAATGCCCTTTTTCTAGGCCCCCCATTGCATCCACCCCCTCTCGCCTTTCAATTTCTCTGTCTATACGCCATTGCGCTGCCCTGCCACCAACCCACCCAAACCTTTCTCCTTTTCCTCTGTGTGTACCCCATAGTCCCTCATTTCCTTCTCTATGTGCACCCCCATCTTTCCCTTCCTTTTTTTAGCGCATCGCTCTCCCGTATTTCCCTCTCTATTTTTTTTTGTATAGTCGCCTCGCCATGGCAACACCCCACCCCATCCCCTCCCCTCCCTCCTTTCTACCTCTCTCCGTGTCTATGCGTTGTTGCCTCTCTCTTTAATTCGATAGCTCCACTACCTCTCCCACCCACCGCATCTTTTAATTATAAGTGTTAATTGTTTCCAATCAGATTTGTGTGTGCAGCCCTGAAACATTTAACTATTTTACAAGCTAGCATTGTTTTTTCTTCTTCTGATTGCTACTCAAACAAGCACGCTTGTCAATTAGTGTCTTTTTTTTTCCTTTCATTTCTCTATCTAATTTTGTATTTAATTCTTCAATTTTCCTATCTTCTTTGTTTTGAACGACTGGTTTCTCACATGTTAAATCAAAGTATGTATTTTGATATGGGGTGTTTGATGAATGATGTTTGTTTAGTTGATTTAAGATATTGTGATGACTAGGTCCAGTTCAATCTGTTGTTGAAGTAGAATGCCCCTTTAACATAAAAACCCTAATGGTTCTAAGACATGGCGAACTATTCATACAATGCCATAGGAGATTCGGTGGATGCAACAACATCTATAGGTTTTCCACGAGAGTCAGATTAATAAGTAGCATTTAGGGGGGTGCATAACTAATTTCGATGTGGAGGAACTAACATAGTTACCTCCATAGACATCTTTAGTGTCAGCATTGCGTACATCCCCAAAGAGCAATCTAGGAAAACATCAACTTGAACCGAATGTGATGAATTTGTTTATTCGTCATCCTATTTGCCCTTGGAGATTGCTTCCGTCAGTTATTTAACACTACCTGCCATCGGAGACTACTTTCGTCGGTTATTTACCACTATGTGTCCTCGGAGACTACTTCTCGTTGGTTATTCATTTTTGTTTTGCTGCTCGATTGTTGATGAGTTGTTGTTATGCTGGTTTACCTTTGCTGATTTCCTTGTCAAGCTGGGCATTTACGATATATATGCTCATCTTGTGGGGAGTTTTAAGAATTACAATAGCTCTAAAATTAAGAAGACATATTTAATAGTGAATATAGTTATAGGAATACTGGATTAATTAGGATTAGAATTAGTTTTCCTTTCCTAGTTAGGATTTTAGTTGTATCCCTATAAATACCTCTTTATGAAATGAATAAAAAAAGCTCTATATTATTTAAAAGCTATTTTCTTTGACGGGATTCTCATGAAATAACATTCCATGCAACCAAACACACCATAAACCTCATGTAAGAACATACCTTATGAGATAGCGTTGGATTTTACAAAGAAAAGACGAAGGAGTAATTTGGTCATTGAATCTCGCCACGAATATCACACTTCACCAAGAATATCATATCATCGAAAAGTATAAATCCATCCCAAACCTCCAAGCGGCCACACAACCTCTGAAGAGAAGAAGAAAACCCCCTACTGATAACTGTGTGGAGGATGTGTTTATATACTTTAGAGGTGTTGTACCAAATTAACAAAAATTACCCGTAAAGCCTGGTTAGACTGAGCCCAACTAGGTGAGGCCCGAATGGGAGCACGACCCAAGCCAACATCAGATACATGGGCCTGGTTTCATCCTTGCACCAAACCAGAAACCGGAGGATCGTCCACCATTTAGACCATAGATCAGAAATGTGACTTACAGTTCTTGAACCTTAATCAATCCATATGGACAGTTGAACAAATAGAATTGGTAAAAGATAAGTTTCTGAGTTCTAAAGAAAACTCCAGGATTGGTTCGATGATGTGCAATATGAATCTTTTGTTGGAAAAGTGTTGGCTTGAATAATCCTACATCAAGTAAAGAAGAATTGTCACAAAAGTTTATAAGGAGAGTGATCCACTCTCTAATAGCAATGAAGCCATATAATTAGTAAATGTAACGGTCAATAAAAAGGTTGAGGATTAATTAATCTATGTTTTGCTTAACTTTGTTGGTTTTCATAATTAAATTGTATGTTTTAAAATTGGATCTCATCAAGAAAAGTTGGAGCTGTTTCGGTGACACTCATACCACTCACAGACGCCATCAAAACAGACTTAGTGACCATTAGCTTTATTGATGCATGCACTACGCATGGGCTTATTTTGGTCCCGATAGACCAATAATAATCTGCACTAGCGACCCCGTTCGATCAAAATTCACTTCCTAATTAACTTTTTACCATCAATTCATGTTGAAAATATGACTTTTTAAAATAAAAGAAAATGGGTGTGAACCTGGTTTTGATCTCCAGATCTCTCTCTAATTTTAGTCCCACATCTTATATACAACTCATTGTGGAAGAGTTTATAAGAAGATTGTTAGGACTTGGGTTTGGACCCCTTGGGGGTACCACACTTTTGTGAGGAGGGGAGAGATAGACTTTTCCGCCACTGCTGTCCGTCGGGGTCGGGTCATTTAGAGAGCAATCCATTCTTTTTGATAAAAATTTATTTAAATGAAAATAAATTTTGAATTGCTGAGAAGGGAGACTGAGTCAGATGCATCTAGGCGGGATTTCGGCTGACTCTGTCCTCCACGTTCTCCATGTGTTGCACCAACAGTAGCGTGATTTTCTCCCCACGTTTTTCATGCAAATGTTTTGTCAATGCATCTAGACGTTTATCAAGCAAATGTTTTGTCAATGCATCTAGCTGTTTTTTGTTTTGTCAATGGATCTAGCCTGGATTTCGTATTTCAACAAATGTGTTTTCTCCCTATAAATACAAACACAATTCAGAGTTTACAATCACAAGAAAAAGTAAAACATTTTGGCAAAACACTTTTAGCTTAGTATTTCAATCAGAGAAGGAACTCTTTCTCTTCGTATTTCAGAGATTTCTCATTTGTTTGAAATTTACACATTGTATTGGTGATTCCGAGCAAACAAGAGATTAAGGGTGGATAGTATTCCGTTCATCAACAGTGCAATTGTTTGAACGAGACAGAGAAGATTCTGGGTTGTTTTATCTTGGGGACGGCGGGGCTACTAGACTGCTTGCACACGTTTGGCTGATATACACGTAATTATCACAAAATATATCCCTTAATTTATATATGTTAGTGCTTCAATTAATATATTTTATTCTAATTATTTCAATTTTTATGTTTTTGTAGGAATCTGCGCGCTGTGAACGATAAAATCGCATTAAGGCGACAATTTGAGAAAATTATTAATTTGTTGATTCTAGCGGTGGTACAAAAGAGTGGTTCACACATCTAAGCCTAACCCGAATAAGCATGGTCCACTTACTTTAACCAAGCCCAAGCTCAAGCCCAGAAAGCTAGAATCCTAAGCCCAGCCTAACAAGGAAATAGGGGAACCCTATTTAGGTTTCTCTCTTGCCTTCTCTTTGGAGACAACTCTCTTCCACGTTTTCGGACCTTCCTCTCTTTTCTAGCCACCATCACCACCTCCATTGGGGCAGAGACAGAGCTCTCTCGCCACTAACCAAACACCACCCTGCCACCATCTAACCACCGTCCTCGCCCCTGTTTCACGCTACAAACCTCACCTCGCCACCATTCTCTCTGTCCATAACACAGCCGCCACCACCATCTCCCTCCCTCTCTTCCACGTTTTCTGATCTTCCTCTCTTTTCCAGGCACCATCACCACCTCCATTGGGGTAGAGACAGAGCTCTCTCGCCACTAACCAATCACCACCCTCCTTTAGAGCCACCACCACCGCACGCAGCAGAAACAGGGAGTACCTCCCTGTTTCGCCTCCCTGTTTCTTTGTTCCATTCTCTCCCGTTTTCACTCTTTCCATCTCTCTCCCTGTTCCATCTCACTCCACCACCACCGCGACCGAGTCACCACCCTCATTTAGAGCCACCACCACCACACAGACTCGCCACCACCTCGACAGGGCACCTCCCTATTTCACTCCCTGTTCCTCGTCTTCCTTCGGGCTTTTTGTTGTTATCCTTGTTCCCTCACCCTCTCTCTTTGTTCTTGCAGGCACCGGAGCTGGTTGGGAGGAGAGAACGCTCGCAAGGAGCGGATAATAGCAGGGGGCGGTGCGTTGGAGACGAAGGTTGAACCAGAGGCGCGAATTCGGGCGGGAGAAAACTGTTTTTCAGTTTTGAAAAACAGTTTTAGCTTTTGACACCCCGAGAACTTGTAAGAGCCACCACAGAGCCTTTTTAGCTCTTTTTCTCGGGATTCGTGCGCGTACAGGAAGTGATGGATTCCTCCTCCACTGATGCTGTGACCACTACCACCATGAGTCACTGAACCCCACGCAAGGTGAAGAGGTGAACTCCTAGATGTAACGCACTAAATTAGCATTTGATTCGCTTTAAGTTTTCACGATGAATAATGATGTTTAACGATTATCACTTTTATTTAATATAGAAATTTATGTTATTTCAGTGAGAACGATATCATAGATTTCTTTGTAGATTATTTTTATTCCGGTGATTATCTTTTCTTCTCCATATAAGCTTAGTCACGCTTTTCTTATGTGTGGAATGTTTAAGAATTAATTGATTCCGGTAGGTTAGTTATATGTGACCGTCATTTATTACGGTATTGTCTCAATATATATCGTAAGTTTAGGATATCACATATGACAGACCTTTGTGTTTTCTTAGAAGAAGTGAAATCTAAAATTCATTTACATTAGGGTATATTAATGATTAAAAGATTATTTTTCCGATTACGTCGTTTGGGATGTGAAACACGTAGTTGAGTCATCATAGCGAATCAATACTAGTTGGCGCGTGAAGTCTAGGAGGGATTCTTGGAACCTTGTGATTTTTCCAAACTTAATTTTCATTAAATTAAATTCAATTTCGTAGTTTAAATTTGTTAGAATTTATTAACTTTAGTTTCGCATAGTTTGTTTTCCTTAACCTTATTTTGTAGATCATTTTTCCTCGTGGGATCGACACCCCATTCTTTACTGCAATTGACCGCGTGTATTGTTTGGGCGTAATCATGGGCAGAGCAGCGAAACGTCTATTAGACTGTATTAATTTGAATTTTTACAGCATATACAACAATTCATGGCTGATTAACATTTGTTAGAAAAATACTCTAAGGTAAGGCTTTTATATAGTTATTTACAAGGGCATTTGGAATAAAACAATGTTTTAAGTTGTAGATGTGGTGGAAAAGATTAACCATTATCCTATAAAAAAAAACAAAAAAAAAGTGGACAATCACGGCTTGCTTTATCTATTCTTTTGTTTTGAATATATTTGTCGTGGGTGGTAAAATGCCAACAAAATTGGTAAATTTTATTTATTATTTATATAGAGAATTCCTTATTATTTCAACAAAAGTGGGATTTTTTTTTTCTTTGCAAATCTTTAGGGAAGGTCAATTGTGGGTACATTCAAATCGGTCAACATTAACATTCTTAAGAATGCCTTTGCGGTATATTCAGTATAATTTCATTGATTTTATTATTCTTCAACTGAAATTAAACTGAGAGTAGAAAGAGTCCAGGTCATTCTCCAATACCTAAGAGGGAGACAAACAAGTCTAGGGAGCCAGGCCTAGCTCTCTACCATTTCACATTTTTAAGATACGGGATTATGCGAATCTCGATAATGTTGAATGGTAGGTAGAGAGCTAGGCCTGGCACAGATTTGGCGCATCAGGCCTGACTCTAGAATTAGGGGAGGGGAGACATACCCAATGGAAATAGGAGAATTTGACACACTCGATGATTTGATTTGAATTAGAAGACAAAGGATCTAACTCGAATTCCACCCAATCAACAAAGACTGGTGTTTAGCGGTGAACATCTTGAAGAGGGTGTAATTCTTGATCAGATGAGATTGATTCAAAGTAAACTATTGGAATCTGGAGATCAAAACACAATTCGTTCTATGTATAAATATCATTACAACAATTCTAGCCAACCTTGATTGTTAGCCTTTTTTTTTGAATTTTTTTTTACACTTCTAATCCTTATATAGATAGTGTTTGTAATTGTTTTTTTAAAAGAGAAATGGGTAAAAAGTGTAAAAACACCAAAAAATGCTATCAAACAAGGCTGGCTAGACTTACTCATATAATTAATATTCTTAAGGGAAGCTCAGATGTACGTACATTCAAATCCGTCTACATTAATATTCTTAAGAATTCAGTTGAGGTATATATTCAGTTTTCATCGATTTTGTTGTTCTGCAACTGAAATAATCAATAATCAAGAAATTCAATCTTGAGTTTTTGTGGACTTAATTAATGATGTTGATGTTGATCACATCAAATAACTTGGTCTTGAAAGTGGATCTTTTCAAAGATTCAAGGGTGTGTTTGGTTGCATGGAATTCTATGCCATGAGAATTCACGAGGGGGTCCATATATTTTATGCTAATTTGAAGTATCACTCCACATCCACTATTTGATTTTGTGATCAATGGTGGGAATGAAAGTCCCATGAACATGAGAATCATATGCCTTGGGTGACCAAGGAGTGTGATTCCCATCTTCATGAAATTTCCATTTCTACCATTGATCACAAAATCAAATAGTGGACGTGGAGTGATCACAAAATCAAATAGTAGGGGTCTCCTCATGAATTCCCATGACATAAAATTCCGTGCAACCAAACACGCCCCAAGATAAGTCGTAAGCCAAACATTACAACCAAACCTCCTCCTTCTCAATACAACAATATAAACAAAACTGTAAAGAAGATATTTGAGCTACTCACGGTTTTCAGTTGTTGGGATCTATGATCTCCGATCTTCTAGTTGTCACTTTGAGCGATCTGGATTTGGTTTTGATAGATTCTCTACTGTGATTTCTCAATTACGTAGTAGAAGTGGTTGTTGGGATGCATTATGGATCCACATGCAGCCTAAGAGAGGCAATCCCCCCTCGACTTTAAAATTTTGTATGAGAACAGTAAAAAAAAATTCAGTAGGTCCAATAACACTTTTATTTGCTTATCCCTTTCCTATAAATTAAGCAAACCAGCTTGTCCCCTTCCATTATTACCAAATTGTGATTCCCCCTTATAAAATAATTTAAGAACCACTCCTCTCACTTCTGCTCAATTGAAAAACACAAGTTTGCCCACCAAATTTCAGTCTTATTTGTTGTAGGTTACTTCAAAAACGTAATTTGAGTTTTGCACTTCAGTTTGGTCACTAAAATAAAACTATACTCCATTTCAGTTTTATCTGTCACTTGCTAGCAATATACACATTACCACATATTTGCACAATGATTTTCCTATCAAATCAAGCCCATTTTTCACCATCTACATTTAGCTATGCTTACAACTAAAACCAAATTATTAAAACTATGCTTTATTTTTTAGTTGGAAATTAGAACACCAAATAATATTTTAAGTTTTTTTATTTTGAAGATGAAAATTTTGGCATGTTCATCATATAACCATATATGAGTTATCATAATGAAATTACTTTAGTACAAGGGACAGTTCAAGAAAGTTGGCTGGTTTAGGACAACCTGAGTTTTAAAATAACAAAGCATTTCAACGTTTTAGCGAGTCATCTTCTGTTCCAGTCTTCACACAATTATCAAAACCTGTTTCTTGGCAATTTACTGTATTTCTTGATTATCAATGCGGTATAGTCAAATATGTTGACGCGGGATGCAAGTCAAGGAGTGTTGGATGTTGGGCCTCCCTTGCAAACACGCAAGTAATTTCATCTCTACTTATTTATTTGTTTTCTGCAATGGGATTGTTTCAAAATCTTGCAATGGGTGTATGTGGAGATTGAATTTGGGTACTGATTCAAAATCTTGCAATGGGTGTACTACAAATGTTTTGAAAATTGAAGGGGCAGCTCTCCCCTAGTCACTTAGCAAGTCCTCCATTGTGTACATCTTCTTACAGATGCAATCATGGTACATAGGTGTGTTAACTTTAAGGTGTGCATTTTAGGAGTAAATCCCATCTTTTGCTTACATTTTTGAAAGTAAAGGTTTCAATAATTTAAAAAACTAAAGACCACCCAATAAAAGCAAAATTTATGGGACAAGGAATTTATTTAAAAAAAAAATTTATTTAAGGCAAGACAATGGGGCAAGCATTTTGTTAACCACATATATATCAACACAGTCTGATTTGCATTATGAACTGAGATCTACTGGAAATTGTAAAAATTTATCACATTTTGTTCCAATAATTATTGAATGATCGTATGACCTAAATCCCTTCAAGAGTTTAGATCGATTTTGTTGTGTCCATGTCTGAATTCAAATTGTAAAGTGGAGGCACTTACCCCCACTGATGGTGCAGACTGCAGACTATAGACAAAAATTTTTGGTCCAAACAGGGACGGAGCCACATGGAGGCAAGTGGCACCGACTTCAATTTATTTATTTATTATTTATTATTTATTTTTAATATGGCCACCCTTGTCGATGAATCCGTCCTGTTTCACCCCTTCCTCTCTATCTGTTATCATTTACTTTCTCTATCTATTTACTGCAATACCGACAATCGCCCCTTTTTGCTTGACTTAGTTTAAGTAGAGGTATATATACTAAAAATGTTTTGAAAATTAAAGGGCAGCTCTCCCCTAGTCCCTTAGCAAGGCCTCCATTGTGTGCATCTTCTTACAGATACAATCATGATACAATTATGATGGTGCAGACTGCAGATTATAGACAAATTTTTTTTTGGTCCAAAATTACGAAAAATAGGCTCTTATCAATTATTTTTGCTTTATATATTTAGTAGGTCCACAATCTTAATGTAAAACAATAAAACACGTGAAATCAAGAAGCATGCCAAAAGTCGAGGTATATACTAAAAATGTTTTTGAAAATTGAAGGGACAGCTCTCCTCTAGTCCCTTAGCAAGTCCTCATGCTTAATTGGTTAAGTAATTAGTACCAACTTAGTCATACCCTCCAATTTAGTCAAGTACCAATTACTTAGGCTCTCTAGATTTTTTGATTTTCAATATATAGCATAGCTCGACCATGTGTCCTCTTTATGTATAGATAGATCATTAACAGTGTACTTGATATGGATAGTGATGAATTATTAGATGCGTTCCTCATCCAGCAACTTCATCACCAACAACCCATCACTCACAGTACTGAATCAGCAAACTTGGATGCAATTTCTTCATGGTTGAACCTAGATGATGATTATACCCTTGCCATTCCATCTGAGTTACAAGATTTAGAAAACCATCTCCTCCATTTTGATACCGACGACTCCCACTCCCTTTGTTCCATACCCGGACCTGACTCTTCATTGTTCCCCCCACCAGATGACATCTACAACCTCAACTCTTCTGAAGCCATATTCATTAATGGACCATCCACCACCTGCCAACAACCAGTATCGGATGAATACAACTCCTTCATTTGTGAACCTGAGCTTTGCTTCATTACACCAAGTGTAAGTCCAGAGACCACCACCAAGTGTAAGTGTAAGAATTTAGTTTCAGAGAGGAATAGACGAAAGAGATATAACCAACAGATGCTGACATTACGTGCACTCGTTCCCAATATTACAAAGGTAACTTACACTACAACAATTAAGGCATTTTTCAAGAAAAAATTTCCTTGAAAAAAATCAAAATTTTGTTGGGAAAAAGTTTTAACAAAGAAAAAATTTGTTATTGGAGAGGCATCCCCGTAGCTAAATGTTGGTAAATGATAGATTTCTTGTAGTGTTATTGTCTTGAAAAATATTTAATATGGAATTATTTTATCTTTTTTCCCCTTAGAATTTTAAATTTGCTGATCATTGATTTAGATGGACAAGATATCGGTACTGGTGGATGCTTTACCTTATCTGAAAAGCACACTTGAAGAAATTGCACGGCTTCAGAAGGAACTGAAAGAACAACCACCCACAGCCAGGACGATAAGCAACTTGAGAGAAAGTTGTAGAGACAATCCTGCTGCGACATTGCGCATTATGCGGCCCGCATTAGCCTCATCTTCGACTTCAAAGTCCTATAAAACACACATAACTAAGGTGAAATTTTCGATAACTAGTCTATACTGCTGGGTCAAAACACCTCTTTCCCAAATACATGTTTTTTTTTTTAAATTTGAGGATGGCATCTTATGTTTTTCTATTACTTTTTCAATGAAATTGTGGCACTTATATAGTCTTAAACAATGATTTAATAAAATACTTGACTGATTACAGAAAATCTTCTCTACTAACGGATCACCGTTCCAAGAAAGTCAAAATTTTGAAACACTTTAACTACTTAAAGGTAGTGTGAAATGTTAAATTTACTTCAATGGTTTAAATAAAAATTTTCTTTTTAGATATAATAAAATATATTGATTTTCATTCTCACTAAAATATGACATAGTCATTTTTTTCAGTTCAAACAATCTTAGCCAAGACTTACCATCAATGCCTTACTTGGACATGCAATACGAATCGATTATGTGTTACGCTTGTGTATATCACATACTTGCTAGTGAGCGATAACTAATTATTTTATTTATTTTTTATTTTTTAAGACTTGTAGGGATCTATATAATATTTGTTTGTGATTGGGCCTATTCTATAAAACATAGTAGTTTACCATATTTTCCTAGTTTCCTATGAAGGTTAAGAATAATATATTAAGAGAGAAGTCAATACTTGTAACACCCCTACTTTTCAAATAACAGTAAATAATTTATGTTTCAAAAATTCAATTGAAATTTGTGTTTTAAAGTCTTCTTTTGTTTGACAACTAGTATTTTTCGAAATTCAGTTAACTTTCTTACCTTCCGAATCTCGGGACGTGTGTATAAAGATTATTTATTTTATTTTTAATTAAATAAAATAGGGTTACTTTTAATTGAATGCGAATTTCGAAATTAGAGTTTTATTTGGTAAGTTAAAGGGCGGATGCTCTCAGAATGTTAGTGGTGGCGAATAGCCACCCACCCTTTAAAGATAAAACCCTATTTTCTTTTCTTTCTCCTTCGTTCTTCTTTTCTCCTTCTCATTCCTTGTGTTTTTCTTCTCGATTGCGGCGCTGAAAATGGTGTTTCTGCAACAAAGGGATCTCAAGTGAAATAGAAGCTAGGTTGTGGTTGAAGAACTTTGAAGCTGTCAACTTCAATCTCTCTGTTCTCTTTGTTGACTGTGCTCTGCTCTGCTCATCTTCTTCTCCGTAACGATGGCTTGACTCACACGATTCGTCACGATCGTAGTTTTCTTCGCAATCGGGATCATTTTCTCCCTAGAGTCCTTAGGATCCCTCGGCAATGGCGGATCTTCGACCATCACACTCAACCTCGCCCATCTCCTCAGCTTCCCTACTGCTTGGGGTGCCGCTCTGTGGGCCATCGGATGTAGATTTTTGTTCCATTACAATGGATGGGAATCCGGACAATGATCTATTGCAGCAGAGGATGCATAGTGTGGCTAGACAAAGGGAGGAGTTGCAACAGATGGAGATTGAGCTCAGAGCTCAGCTCATTGCTCACGCCGAGATAATGGAAATACAGAGTGGCTTTGATGCGCAGATCAAAGATCATGTCAATGCTGCTTCGAAACTCAAGGAGAAACTTCAAGAAAGAGTACATGCTATACATGAGTTAGAAATGAACATGGAAGAGAAGGGAGAAATTGATATACAGAGATCTAATTGATTCAAGGAGAAATGGTGTCGAGTTGTACATTGATATTGAAAATGAAGCAGTGAGTTAAATTAACAGTCAAGAATAGAATGGTGTGAGATAAATTGGAGTATTTGTTGTAGAAGTCAGAGGTCTGGTCTCTTATTGGTTATTGATGGTTGGTGTTAGATCCCCAATTCCACGTCTGGCAGATGGGCAACAAACAACTTCAAGGACAATGATTGAAAAGGAGTTTGGGAGAGGAGAACGAGGGAAAGAGTAGGGAGAGTTTGAGGTTGAGCAATTCAACTTGCGTGTTCTGCAGGAGTTAGGACTTCGATAGTCTTCTCTGAAATTCGAACTAAAGTCTTGATTTTTAAGGACACGCTCAGCTGAAACTGGGTCATTCTTTTCAAGCTTTGAAAATCACTATTTTTGTCAGTTTTCTTTGTTGATTTTTGGGGCTATTGGCGTTTTAATATATTCCATATCTGCTGTCCAGTTTGGATTTCTTTGAAGAGTTCCTCTGCTGAAGTTGGATATTTGGCAGTTTAGTTGCTCATGGCTGTTTTCCTAATGAGAACTAGAGAATTAACTGAAGTTGTTTGGTAGATATCCTAACATCACAATCTGCTGGAAATAGTGGCCCTAGTACAAGTACAGTGGAGAGTGTTTCTCCATGGATATTCTCTGTTGATGCTAGCAGCAGTAACGATTGCTATTCGGGAAATTTCAGTGAGGAAGATGAAGAAGATGGGTGTTTGGATGATTGGGAGAAATCACAGGCGGCAGGATGATGAGACGATAGTGTTGGCTGCGCAATCCTTTGCTATTTGCAATTTCAGTGAGTTTTCTTCATTCTTCCTCTTTTACTGTGAGTTTTCTTATTCTCTGTATTTTGCAAATCATTATTTCTTGACTAAATTAGTGATTGTATTTGTGAGGATTTGATGAAGGGGTTTGTGAGTTTTGTTGCGAGGATGTGTGGTTGTGATTTGGATTTTTGGTTTGGCGGTGTGCTGACCGGTATTTGTGTGTCCTTGATGATTTTGGATTGGATTCTTAGGCTTGTTATATTGCTTGATTTAAATTCCATTTCACAGGTTTTGGGTGTCAGGTGTAAGTGAAACTCTTAACCCTTTATCTCTTTGGATGAGCAATTCAGTGGGGATATATTCATCGTTATTCTAATTGGTTTGATAGATGTCAAGTATCATGGAATATTCTAAACTCTTAGTCCTTCATCTTTTAGCCATTGTCATATTTTTATCCTTGATTGGATACTCATGATTGAAAGAGTTGAATAAACATATCTAATTGGATCATCATAAGAAATATATATTCAGAACTTAGATATCAGTTTTGTGTGTTCAACATGGTGAACGACAAGTGAGGTGGATCGAGTCTTAACACATGCAAGGGTAGAAAATCAAATCACATAATTAAAGGTATTCCATTTTAGTGGTGAAAATGATCCTTACTCATGTCATTGAGGGAGTTATGGGGTTGTTTTGATTTATGTGATGGCAATATGTTCATTTTAATTGGTGTATTTGTATACTGTATGTATATTGCTTATATGGAAATGACGGGTTTCATTTCAGGTAATCCAATTGTGAGATTTTAGACATGTTGGGAATGAGGTTGCCTTATTTGTGGTGTTTTGTGCTGCAAACGCTTGACCTCCAGTATTTTTGATCTGTTTGATGTGTGAGATTTTCCTAGCTTGTTGGGTTCATATTTGGTGTCACCCATGTTTACCATTTTATTGATTGGGTGTGACTTTGTTTGGTTGGTGTTTGAATGGTTGATGAATATTAATGCATTGTGATAAATTTGGAGATTTGTATGCATATTGACTTGTTTATGCATTATGAAGATTTTGGATATTTGAATCAAGGAGTGGCTTGATTGCTATATTGTTACATAGCATGATTAATGAATATGCTATGTTTTCCCCAAAAATGTGGGTGAATAGATTGTGATCAATTCAGGTATGACAAAATGTCATTGTGGAAGAATTCTGAATTATGAAAATAGCATGATTAATGAATATGCTATGTTTTCCCCAAAAATGTGGGTGAATAGATTGTGAATCAATTTAGGTATGACAAAATGTCATTGTGGAAGAATTCTGAATTATGAAAAATAAATGATGTTGGTAAACCTTGATTTCTGAAAATATAAACCACTTGGGCTTGTATCACTTAGAACTACCACATCTCTTTTGTTTATTATTTTCCCTCTCTTACTAGAGAAACTAAATGACCAGTGGGTCGTCTTGCGGAGTTGCGGCACCCATGTCTTACTAGAGAAACTAAAATAACCTTCGGGTTAGTCTTGCGGAAATGTGGTGGATTGTATGCCTAAAATAGGCTTTGATATTTATCCGTAAAAATGTGACGTGATTTTATGCGCATTGATAGCCCAAGGGTGGCTTTTGGTACTCATATAGTTAGGGGTATCCGCGATGCATGTCTGTATGTGATGTCCCCACTTAGGCATGGATGACGGAGTAGTCCTCCTTTATATGAGAGAGGCATACATGCATGTATGTTCGGCACGGAAGTGGTGCGAATGTGGTATCGTCTAAGTGATCAATCCGTTAAAAAGATGAACCTAATTCAAATAAAATAATAAATTACGTTGCCTTGTTTCTAATCCTTTTTATGCAGGATGGCAAGTCCACTAATATTTCTGCAGGTCCGACTTGCCATAGTTAACTCCTATAGGGTAAGTACAGGTAAATGTATATTTACATATTAGGATGATGAAATGATTGCCTCGTTGAGGAACTAAATTCTTTGGACTGTGTTTTCTTGCATCACACCTTTGCCTCGTTGAGGAACTACCTATTGGTGTGATGGTTTGTTGTTTGTGTTTCGCTTGATGTTTATCACGTGCGATTTTATTGATTTTTGGGATGAAGATTTCTCACACCAGCTTTATTGCTGACCCAAGTGAGCTTTTGCTTCTTGGGTACATTCCTTTGGGAATGTAGCCGATTAGTTTTTCAGGTTTAGAGAAATCTCACTATTAGAGTTTTTATGTAAAACTCCTTTGGTTAGTCTCTAAACCTGATCGATTTCTCCCCCAAAACTCCTCATCTCTTCCTCCTTTCCCCTTCCCTATTCGTTCCCTGCACTGAAATAGAGAAAATCAGTGAGTGTGAGCTTGATGGAGCTGTCTGTGATTAAATCGGACAACGCAACTCCGATCAACCCTTTCAAGGGTGTTCTTGGTGGGTTTGGGCGTGTCACATTGGCACAATGAATTAATTTGACCACATGTTTACCTTGCCCATAACCGAATATCTTTTTTTTTATTGGAGATCGAAAAGCTATAAAGCTTGCTACTTATATTGTGCATCTCTTCTAGTTCACAATCTTAGAGCCTCAGTCTAAGGTCAATATTCCAATGTTTTTGCCGGCCATCATACTTTAAAAAACAATGTACACAACTAGTTTTCACCAAAGCCAACCCTTAGATAGTTGGAATTACATTTGCTAAAGATACCTTGTCTGCCCATTTGTCATTCCAAAATCTTATGAAATTTTATTTTCCTATTTTGGAAGACAAATGTCTTTCCACATGTCCTTTTTTGTTCATAATCATGCGCCATAAACTGCACTCAGCTCATAAAGTTGTCATGGCACATTTGATAACCAATTATTTTTCTCAATTCCATATTTGTGAGCAATTACTTCTTTCCTTAGAGCATTTTTTTTCAAATGCCCAGACTGCCTTATCCATTTGGACAACAAATCCATGTTCATGGTATTGATTTTACAAATGCCCAAGTCGCCTTTTTCTTGAGTTGTACAAATTTATCCCATGTGATAAGGTGATAGCTATGACCCTTTTCCGACATACCCTGTAAGAATTGTCTCATACTTCTTTCTATTTTCTCAACGATGGATTGAGGCATTTTACTCAACGTAGATTTGTGGGCTGGAAAATGACATATTTCATGAGCACGGATGGTGATTTTGTTTTTCGATTTAATTTCGATCTCCTGATTTTAAGAAATATTTCGGTTTGTAAAGAAAAAACGTAAAATTTTCGAAGACACGTGAAATATATAATGAATTTCGAGGATATATTAAAAATGTGAAAAATAAATTGTAAAAATCTAAAATAGGAGGATTAATGGGAAAAAAAACGAAGTGATGTGGATATAACACAATGTCCAATGGAGTTGTGTTGGTACAAAGGAGATTAACCAACATTAAATGAAACCAAAATTCCTATTATTAAAAAATCAATTTATAAGTAGAAGAAGTGATAATTAGGAAATTAGGGGTTGGTTTTAAAAAATCAATTTATAAGTAGAAGAAGTGATAATTAGGAAATTAGGGGTTGGTTTCAAAACCCAATAGATAATTAGAAAAAAAAAAAAAAAAAACTCAAAATTTACAAAAAAAATCTGAAAATTTTCAAAAAAATCCCAATTTTTTTTGAAAAAAAACCTCGAAAAAATGTTTTTTAGTAGCTGATTTTTTAGCATGCTGAAAAATGGCATACCAATGGTATAATAACATGCATGAAAATTTACAAGATATTTTCATTCCACGTCAAAGCAAAACAAGCTAACAAAATAGTCTTGAAACCTACTAAAAAAACTTGTAGTTAGATTGTGAGCATCTGAATTGTTAAGTGATTCATCCTTCCATTCCAAGCTTGTACCACGTTCAGTGCCTCTAGCTTAACACAAAAGTTGGTCCTTTCATACCTAAACTCCATCATATGACATTCAAAATAGCAGTACGTGGGTTATTTACGGTTTGGGTAAAAGTTTAGGCATAATTCACAATGGATGCAGAATTGGATCTTCACTGCTTATTCAATGATGATGTCCAAAGTCAGACATTCAACATTCAGTAAAAACCCAAATACCCTCAAATTGAGTGTGCACGTTACTTGCACATAAAAAAGATTTAGTGATCTAAAATTTTAAATACATATCTCGAGGTGATATAACGATGCGGATTTATTAGAAAATGATTTTCTTCAAGCGAACATCATGATCATCCCTCCACTTTCTCTAAACTCATCAAGGAACACATAGAGCTTTCGCCCCTCTTTGCACCACTATAACAACAAATCCCTCATAAACAACAAAAAACAACTTCTGGAAAGAAAGACAAATCCCACCCCCTTCTGTCCACCACGACAATTTCAATTTACACTACCACAACCAAGCTCACCACCCCAACTTCATTGTGAAACTAATAGTAGACCGTTGTGGCACCCCAGTTTCATGGTGGACTTAGAGCAGGTTGTCACGACTCAACAAGGTCGAATTACAAAATTTAGTGAACTACTATTTGCAACACAAAATAAGCATATTTGTAACAACTCTAAAAAACAACACTTTTGAGCTGTTACAATCCACCAAACAATTTCAAGTCAAAAATAAATTTAGTCAAAAATGAAAAAAAGTTGCACAAAAAAAACAATACAATAAATTGGATCACCATGAATAATATCACTTGTGGGACCATACTATTCATGGTGATACAATTATTATATCACTTTGTTTGTGAAAATGTGTAAAATTGCTTTGTGAATTGTTATAGCTTAAAAGTGTTACTATTTCGGGAGTTGTTACACAAATGCCAATTTGGTGTATTGATTCTCGAAAGCCATAAAGAATTTTCTTCCCCATTGGAGCGAGGCTCACTTACCAGCAATGGAGCGAGATATGCACTAGAAGCGATCGTCTTATTTTGGGACCGCCATCTCAACAAACCTCGCTAGTTCTTCAACCTCACGTGATTTCCAACGTGTCCATTCCCTTTGACAAGAATGAGATGAAAGAAGAGTGAGAGTCAAGACAATCTTTGTAAAATAGTAGTTAGTTGTAGAAGGTGTGGGCAATAAATCTGGGGTTCATCATGGATTTTCAGTGACAGGTACATAAATTTATCTTGAACCCCATGAATCTCAAATAATGGGTTTCACCTATTTTAGTTTGAAGTTTCACATCTTTCAATCGAGTAATTCTAGCCAGCCTTTTTTGGTGATTTTTTCTTAGTCTTATTTTGGTGTTTTTACACTTTTTGTTACTCTTCTTTAAAACACAACCATAGACACTATCTATATAAAGGGTAGACGTGTAAAAATCCCAAACAAGGCCAAGAAAAGGCCAGCAAACAAAGTTTGCTAGAATTTTTGCTTCAATCATGCCTTTAACATGACGTATGGCCTCAATGGAGAGCTTTACAAGTTCTCTCTCTCTCTCTCTCTCTCTATGTATATATATATATATATATATATATATATTATATATATATATATATATATATATTTTACCATAAAGTAAATACATTTCCTTCAATGATGGTGATAGTGGTGCAGCTTGGTTCAGAAAAAGGTGGAGGGTAGTAATTGTGGTATTCGCTTGAAGATGAATGAAGTTTTTTCTAATAATTATTTTTCAAATAAATCTACATTGTTGAGTCACCTAGAGATACATCTTGGGATCTCTAGACTACTAAAACCGCACAATTAACTTGAGGGTATTTGGCTCTTTACGAAATGTGGGATGTTTGACCTTGGTGAGCGTCGCTGAACTAATAATCAAGACCCAATTTTGTACCCAATGTATAATTATAGTAAAATTTTATACCCAATTTGAGTTATGTCTAAACTTTGCGTACTCAATTTGTAAATAACTTATCTATAAGTTCAACATCAATATAGTTCTCAAAATAAAATTGTATGCATTAATTATATCCAGCATGTTGGTCTAAAATATTTCCCCAGTTATCTTCGCATATACTGCAACATATGTATTTTTTTTTTAGCAAGAATCAAAATCTATATCAATACAAATGAAATATTCAAATGTCATTTTGGAATAAATAAATAGCATTCAAATGCCTTGTTGATGCTCATGGTATATTAATATATAGTCATTTTATGATTATTTTTAGCATTATTACTTATTGTAGTTTTCGCATATTATCAACTAATATATTGTTTATACTTCTGCAGGCGAAGAAGCAGATAAGGATGACCGAGGAAAAATTAAAGGATAGCATTACGAGCATTGCTTTAAGATTAGGACTTACCTTTCAAAATCCTTGATTTTTAGTGATGAGATGGGCGGAGGAGGATCAATGATGAACACGATGAATCATACACTGTATCAATTTGTTCGTTCTAACTCTCAAATCCTTTTAATTCGCAAATAATTTCATTCTAGTAAATATTATCCATATGTATAGCTGAATTCTTAGGAACACATAATGCATAAAAATAAAATAAATTACATAGAAGTTGATAGAACCTTAAAACTATAAATCCTTGAACTTTAAGATTGACTCCAATCACAAGGTTAAAAAAACATAAAATAAAAAAATAAATAAAACATAAAATTACTGAAACATAAAAATTTATGTTGTGGCCATAAAAGTATGAAAGGATTAATTGTGATTTACCCCATCATTAATCATTGTTTCAGTCTTCCCTCAAGAGTAATAGTCAACATGCATTGACTGTGATGTCATGAGCTATTTTCAAAATGTTAACATTTTGATGACTGAAAAAACCCCTGACAGATCTAAGGGCTCAGATCGAACGTTTTGTATCATGAGCAATTTTTCTCGAAAAAAATGAGTGGTCCAACAATAATATACAAGCGTATCGCGATGAAAATCACATGGTTAAAAAATGTTCTTCTCCGACCTTTCTTCCTCCGTCTCTGGTTTCACTTCACCTCCCTCCCTTATTTCTTTTTCTTTGGAGTTCATCAATACTCTAGTATCAAACTCTTCCACTCCTATTCTTTTTCTCTCTAGAGTGCACCACACCACCTCCAGCCTCCATCCCCTTCTTTTATTTCCCTTTATTTAATCTTTTTCTTTGGCTCGGCTCCACCATTTGTACCAGATCACACCACCTCAACCCCTCCATTCTCTTTGAACAAACATCACCCCACCCACCCCATAATCTTCAACTAAATCTAACCCCAACACCTCCGTCAAATATCCACCACCACCCAACTGAAGAGATATAGAAAAATTGTCGAGGATGTGGGTTTTATTTTTATTCCACCAATTGAATAAATCATTCCAACAACCCCTAAAACTAACCTCATTGTTGCAACTCATAATCCCTACAACAACAGCAGAAAAGGCATCACCATTGATGCAACCCATAATCCCAACAACAGTTTCCAACTGATTCAGAAAAGTTGAGTTGTGATCACAATTTGGAATATGTTTCTTGGATGGGAAATTCATTGGGTTCAATCAAATTGTCATCAATCGCTGGATTAGCTTGGGATGTCATGTTGTTGGCGTTGGAAGCGGGGTGGAGGTGACAGTGTTTATTTAGTTCAGGGGGTATGGGGGGTGGGTGTCATCTTGGCGTTGCAGGCAAGTTCAGGTGGTGTTGCAGGTAAGGGGATGGCCGGTTGTTATGATGATTCGGGTGAGTTGGGGATGGTTTGCAGGTTAGTGGAGTGGGCGTCACCATGCCACCTCCCACCACATCTTACTTCATTGCCCTTTTTTCTAGGCCCCCCATTGCATCCACCCCTCCCGCCTTTCAATTTCTCTGTCTATACGCTGTTGCGCTACCCTGCCACCAACCCACCCAAAACCTCACTACAAAAAATCTACTTTTTACCAATAAAATTATTGTTGCGAAAATTGATTTCCTTGTTAATATTGTAGCATTGTCAACGAATAAAAAAATTTTCTTGAAAAATCCATAAACTTGTTACTGTTTTCCAACAAAATATATTTTGTAGGAAACATTCTTTGTTAAATAGGTGGCGGGAAACATTCCCTCCAAACCTAATTTCTCGCTAAATTGATTTAACAATGAAATTATTTTTATGGCCACAAAATACTTGTTCCTTGGTAATCATGGCATCATCTGGAATGAAATATTTTGTTGCTAAAGAAGACTAATTTTAACAACAAATCATTTTCGTTGTTAACGAATATTAAATCTTATTCATCCCTCTTTAGTAAGGAAATATGTTTTCCTAGACAATAATCACATTATTAGTAATGATTCGGTTCGTTGATAATGATTAATAATTTTTCCATTAGGTTTTTTCTTGTTAAAGCTCGTTTATTAATTTATAGAACAAAGTAATATTTCGTTGAGAATTATCACACTATTGGCAACGTTTTTTTATTTTGTTGGAAACAATATATTTTTAAATGAAATCTTTGTAGCTATGAAATAAGATTTTGTTGGTAATTATAACATTTTTCGTAACAAATTGTTTTCTAGGTAAAAAACTGAATAATTATTTCATGAAAATTTGTTTCTCAATAAAGTTCACTAACTATTTTATAGCGACAAGTCATTATTTTGTTGGAAATTGGTATAACTCACTACAAAAAATGTTTTATTTACTAACAAATTTTATTTTCCTAGTTAATATGTTACTATTTCTAACAAAAATAAATTTCATTGAAAAAACCATAGAGTTGTCACTTTTTGTAACAAAATCTATTTTGTTGGCAACTTTTTTTTGTAAAGAGGTGGCAAAAAATATTTATTCCAAAACCAATTTCCCACCAACATTATTTAGCAACAAAATATTTTTATTTCCAACGAAATTTTAGTTTGTTAGTTATAATGATGACGTCATTTCCAATAAATTATTTCATTGCTAATAAATATTAATATTATTGACAAACATTTTCATAGTAAATCCACTATAACAACTTGTTCGTGTCTCTTCAACAATGAAACTAAATTTTCTCTAGTTAATTACCACGTTATTGCAACGATTTATTTGGTTACTTATAATGAATTTTTTTTCATGAAATTTTTTATATTTAAAGCTCCTAGCTTCTTTATAGTGGAAAAATATCAATTCGTTGAAATTTTTTATTAGTAGCATTGATATTATTTCATCTGAAAAATCAAATAAATTTTATTTAACAATACAGCATTATTTTTACTGTTAATTATAATATTAATGGTAACAATTTATTTCGTTGCTAAATATTGATAAAATTTCCATGACTTTTTTCTATGAAGGCTCATTTTATTATTTACAATAATTTAATTTTATTTCATTGGGGATATAACTAATTTCAATAACATATAGCATTGAAATGCTATTACTATTCTAATGCTAATTATATGGTGTATTGTGAAAAATTTCATTGCTAAAAGTGGTAGATATTTAACTAATCTTATAATCGTGAAAATATTTAGTTCTAATTTATAGTGACGAAATATTATATTGGTCTCTATTATATACGTAGCAATGATTTTTTTATTGCAAAAATGAGTAATTTGATTTAATAAGCATATAAAGTTGTTTCCACAAAACACCAATTATTCAAATAGCTCAATTGGTAAATATTGCAACAAATTTTACTATAGGTCAATAGTTCGATTCCCGTTGAGCACTAAAAAATAAATATATTATATATGGAATTTCATAGTGGACTTATCATCAAAAGTGGTATCCTTAGAGTTTGGGAGGTAGTGGGTGGTGTCCTTAGAGTTTTGGACCTAGTTAGGTCGTCTCTTAGACAACTTTAGATATATATCATTTTTTATTACGTTGATATTCATGCATTTTACCAACAAAAAAGTTCTATGATAAGGTTGTTGCCTTTGCCAACGACAATTTTCCTCGATGATTTAAGATTTTTCGAGAAAAATTTTGTAGGTAAATTAAATTAGTTCTTGCACAAATAATTTGTTGGTAACGATATTTGATTTTACCAACGAATTGTTCCTTGGTAGTTGTCAATATTACCTACAAAATATTTTCTTGACTTAGCATCCCTTTTACCAACAAAACTGTAATTCCTTAGCAAATACCTTTAGCTACGGGGATGCCTCCAGGACCCACCAACGAATTTTTTTCCTTGTTAAAAGTAGTTTTCAACAAAAATTTGAGTTTTGTCAAGAAACATTTTCTTGAAAAATGCCTTAATTGTTGTAGTGCCTCTCTCCTTTTCCTATGTGTGTACCCCACACTCCCTCATTTCCTTCTCTATGTGCACCCTTGTTTTTCCCTTCCTTTTTTTTGAGCTCATCACTCTCCCTTATTCCCTCTCTATTTTTGTGGATAGTCGCCCCGCATGGCAACACCCCTCCCCTCCTTCCTCTCTACCTCTCTCTGTGTCTATGCGTCGCCGCCTCTCTCTCTATTTTGATAGCTCCACTACCTCTCCCACCCACCACTTCCACCCTTACCCCTTTCTTGAATTTGCTTTGAGGAAGAATTATTTGTTTTTCTTTTCATTTTTTTGAGATGAGTACATATCTCGAGGTCTTGTTTCATGGTCGTTCACAAGATATTTCTCATGATAATGACAAATTATAATACCAATTCATTCATTCTTGTGATATGTATTGTATCTTTTAAAAAAATTCCTTTTTAAGGACATTTTTGTCACACGCCCCTGGAAGCCATCCACACTTTCATCTTCAAAAAAACTGGTAGTTCGAATGGTAAAGGTCAAGGTTTAAAGCATGTTACTTAAAAGTAGTGTAGTCAAAGTCATTCAAAGCCATCGCTTAAAGGCAAAGCCTAGCCAAGTCATGACATCTCGCTTCGCTTTGATCAAAGCTAGGCCACTACCCTTGAAGCCAAAAAGACCACTACTTTTAGCGCTTTTTTGTTGAAGCATGAAACCCCCAAAGCTTTGGCTTAATTAAAAAAAAAAGACATTTTTTTGTGTTTTTTGTTTTCTTCTTCTTTTCATACTTTTTTTTTATCTTTCTCATTTCTCTTTTTAGAGCTTCACGGCTGAATTAGAGAGATTAAACAGAGCAGGAGTTGGAGATTTGTTCGATGTATGAATCTTTCTACCTTCAGCAGAGCTTCACTGGAATTTCCCCCATCATAACCAGGAAGAAGGAACCCACATTTATTATACACTGATTATCTATGCATTAATAATGTTGTTATTTTTTTTTTTTTTACATAAGGCGATTGATTATGGAAGAAAACTGTGGGGCAAAGGAGAGTAGTTACGGGATGACATTGGTGGAAAGTATGGTTTGCAGTAAATAGTAACAAACATCATAACATATGATAGCAATATGAACACTTACATTGACTTGAGCTAACACCTCTAAATCTAGTAGAACATCAAAAAGCGTATATTTAGAAGCTTAATATAAGCAAAAGGCATATTGATGATACATAAAAATGGTCACACCCCTGAGTCATACACGTGTCACGATGATCTCGAGGAACTATAGGCTCCAACATCAGCCAAATGATGATCCAGCCCAAGCGGTTCTAAGCCCGCTCAATTTCAATCCACCAGGCAGACCCGAACTCTCATAGCACGTTAGGCTCACATGTCTCACAGCTATCCTCAATACCCGTAAGCCCTTCTTAGGCAAGTATCTCGAGGATCAACTTCAGACGAGCAACTACAACTGCTTCCAACTAGGAAAACAAACATCAGAGTATCTTCCACACAGGGAAACTCCCTTCTACAGATTACTATTGGATTGAGAACTATCTCCCGTGTATCTAAGAGCACGGAGCTAACAGGAAACTTCCCTCCTACATCACGACTCCTAATTAGAGAGGGATCTCCTCCCTAAAACTACGCTAATGATGACCTAGTAAAACAAGAACTCCTTGCACTATAAATAAGACATGAGGTTGGTAAGCTAAGTGACACTACAAATTCCATGCTACTACATTACACATTCCTCAGATCCCTGTCCGACTTTAGCATTGGAGTGTCATCGACCACCATAACGTCACATGTGCCACTTGTGCTATTTGTGGTACATTCAGTTTAATTTCATTGATTTTATTATTCTTCAACTGAAATTAATAATCAATAATCAAGAAATTCAGTCTTTTTATTATTCTTCAACTGAAATTAAACTGAGAAAAGAAGGAGTCTAAGTCATTCTCCAATACCTAAGAGGGGAGACGAACATGTCTAGGGAGCCAAGCCTGGTGCGCTAGATCTGCGCCAGGCCTAGCTCTCTACCATTTCACATTTTCGAGATATAGGATTATGCGCCAAATCTTTATCCCTTGGTTTGAAGGATTATTAAAGGTATTAGTTTAATCACTTATTATGATTTGTGTTCTCATGAATCCCTCTTATAATATTTTGAGCTACCTTTCTTCCTAATACGGATCGCTTTGCGTATAATGAGCTGAAAATTGCTTCATCTAAACTGATTGTTTATCACTCTACCTTATTGCTTGTAATAGGGCCAGTGATTTTCTCACATATCCATCATGTTGTAGCCTATATTATCTATTAGAGAATTATATACTTTGATCAGAGCTTGAATGAGCCAAGTCATGGCTGACTGAGTTTCGGGATCTGAGAAGTGTGAATGTACTTACAGGACCAATTACCACTTAGTCTTACAAGTCTAATCTTAGAAATCTAAATATATTACTGGCCTATAGCCGAAAGGCCCATAGAAGATTATTAGTTTGAAGCAAAAATTAGTCGATGAGAAAACAAGCATTTGAGAAACCTGATTGGAAGTCTGAGAAAGTAGGTGGGAACTGGTGGGTTCTCTGTTGGGTCATGGATTTGGTGTAGTGTGTCGAGTGCGTCCTGTGGTGCTGGGTCATCTCCATACACTTACAACATTATGAGGGACCTTTGAGAAGTGGTGAGGGGAGAATTGTGAACCTTGGAACACTACCTAATTTCTGAGTTTTTGTTGTACTCCTAGGAGGGATACTCTGTAGCACTGCGGAAGCTAACCACCTAAAGAGAAACACCTTGTAAAGAAACTTACAACAAGTTCCACAACCAACAAGCAATGAACTACACAACTAGCAACCAATCAAAGTAAACAACTACCTACGAATGTAAATAACAAGTAGAGATACTCACACACGAGATTTACGTGGTTCGGCTATGCCTACATCCACGGGGTGACGAGAGATTCCACTATAATGAAGAACACCGACGATTTGCACAACCCGCAAGTTCGTCCCAAGAAGGAGCTTGGATCTACCCAAGAGAAGAACAACCTCTTCCTTATACAATCACTCCAAGCTCACACTCTCTACAAGTTTCTCCTTTTTGCCCTCTTGAGTTCTACCACTCATACAACCTTATCACATGTCCCATATGTTCTACCACATATGTGTTTATATGCTTGACCACATATCTTGTTAGTTGCACCCTAACAATGGCTCTTTTATGTTTTACCACACAAAGAATAAAGCTATTGACAAATCAGTCAACATACAAGTCTAGCAGTCTATGAATACTAATGTGCTTTTTGTTACACCACATTAAACACAAAACTATTGACAGACCAGTCAACACATAGACCTACCAAAAATGTGAGCAGTTCTGAACCCATGCTTCACAATTCTCCACCTCATACATCATTTGATAGACCTAAAATTTTGGACGAACTCCAGAAGAAGCTTGATATACACATAATTATTACAAATTATGACCCTTAATTTATATATGTTAGTGCTTCAATTAATATATTTTATTCTAATTATTTCAACTTTTATGTTTTTGTAGGAATCTGCGCGCGTGAACGATAAAGTCGCATTAAGGCGACAAATTTGAGAAAATGATTAATTTGTCGATTCTAGCGGTGGTACAAAAGAGTGGTTCACACATCTAAGCCTAACCCGAATAAGCATGGTCCAATTACTTTAACCAAGCCCAAGCCCAGAAAGCTAGAATCCTAAGCCCAGCCTAACAAGGAAATAGAGGAACCCTATTTAGGTTTCTCTCTTGCCTTTTCCAAAGAAAAGACTCTCTTCTCTCCCACGTTTTCTTCCTCTCTCTCACAGCTACCAACACCACCTCCACCAAGGCAGAGCCCTGTGTCTCTCGCCACTAACCAGCCACCGTCGTCACCACCGTCACTAACCACCCTGTTTCACGCTACAAACCACCCACCTCACCACCG
>QNQO01010476.1:0-53891 GCA_003290165.1 Berberis thunbergii
TAGGGCAACTGGCCTTCTTTTCTATCGAACTGGCTTCTTATCTGGGTTGACATGCAAACTATGACTGATGACAGAGGGATCAATGCCTACCATGTCCTTCATTGTCCAGGTGAAAACGCCCCGTTGTCATTCAATGGTTGGATATGCTGCTTAGTTAGTTTTAGGTGAACTTTTGTGCCAATCTGGACTGTTTCTTTCCTCTTTATCGTACAGATGGATTGGCGTTGTTTCTTCTTCCATTTGTCCAGTATTTGGTCAGCATCTTGGACTAACTGGAGCTGCATTGTACTCTTGTAGGTCGTGATCCATCTGTAATTGACTAGGTTGTTGTAATGTCTCCTTTGGTCGTGACTGCGATTGTTATATATTGGGGGCCTTCATTGCTGCATAGTGACATTCAAGCACAACTAGCTGATCAGCCTTGACGACCCCAATATTACCACCAACGTGGTATTTCAGGCATTAGTGTAACGTGGAAGATATTGCACCCATTTCATGCAGCCAGGGTTTTTCCAAAAGCATATTGTATGTTGAAAGCGCGTCAACAACAAAGAGGTCCATTAAAGGACTCGTTGTCTCACTGGTTTTTTGACTACGACTAGTAGTCAGATTAGCCCGAGTGGGTGATATTACTCTCCCCTTAAACCTACCATAGGTTGGTCAATAGGTGTAAGTCCTTCGTTGAACTGCATCTTGCAGAATGCTACCAAGAATAGAAGGTTGGCCAAGTTACCCATGTCAATGAGTACTCTTTTGAACTCCCACTTGGCTATAGAAACCGAGATCACCAGGGCATCATTGTGCAGGAAATGAACTCCCTGTACATCTTTCTCGAAAAAGTCAAAATTGAGTGATCGATTCTAGCATGCTGAACGAAAAGGTGTGGATATCATATCCTCATCTAAAAATCTCAGTTTGATCACTTCTGTGATCTGTTAGATCATTTCTTTCTCCAACTACACAATGTAGGACGTATATCAGCTTGTTGGATTGTTCATTAGACCGTAGTAGGGTAGCGTCTGCTTTCTCTTTCCTTTTGGGACTTATTTGTCGTTTCAACCCAATAAATCACTGAGTCGTCCATTCTGGATCTAGTACTCGATTTCATTTTTCAACGTTGTAGCAGTCTTTCGTGTAACGCGTGTCCGTAGGTCCTTGTGGAAAAGAACGGGTATTTGTTATTAATCTAATGTCTGATCGATCTCCCCTTAGTTTGAGTGGCCATTTGAGGTCCTTCCCAATTTTCCATGGACTTTAGAATAGTTGCAAAGAATAGTTGAGGCGTTCATGTCTAGCTATTCTCGGATTGTAGCTTCTTCAAGTTCTTATTTGCTGAATTCGGACCTGCAGTTATCCGATGTCCTTTTCGATTGTCCACTTTCGTTTTGCGGCCTATCATCTCTTTTTCTCTCATCTCTCCTTTCCTGATTTGTTAGGGGAAGACCTTTTCTCGAACTCGTGTTTCTTCTTGGCGACCAACATCTCCTCAAGGGTGATGTATTTATAGCAGTTTTCAATAAGGTCGCCATGTTTCTAGGATGATCAAGATTCAGAGAGTTGTAAAATGGCTCTCTTTTTAGCCCGGAGGTGAAAGTGGCTATAGTTGTGTCATCACTACACCCATTGATCATGGTTAACTCATCAATAAAATGAGTAATGTACTCCCTGATAGTTTCATCGGGCTTTTGCTTGATGTAAAGCAAATAGTGAGGGCCATTTCTAATCCTCTAACTGCCAATGAACCTTGTATCGAAGGTCATGGCCAATGTTTGGAAAGAATCTATCAATCTGGGTGGAAGACTATTGAACCAACTCATTGTTATAGACGTGAGGCTGGTTGGAAAGATTCTACACAAAATGGATTATTTTGTGTCATCATGTGGTAGAAATGTCATAAATGGTTTGACGGATCAGTAACGCCATCATAAGTTTCAAAATTTGGCAGAGTGAACATTTTCGGCACAGGGGTCTTCATGATTGCATCAGAGAATGGTGGCCTGGCCAACTTGTAAAGCACATTGGGATCTATAACTCTGATCTTGAATGAAACTTGTGGAAGAATTCCATCAGTCTGAGAGCCATCTCTCAGCGGTTCACTGCCTTCAAAGTTTGTTCATCGGAGTTCTACTTGAGCTTCGTAGTTATCTCGAAAGTGGTTGGCAAAATCTTGTTGAAGTGGCATTTGGACGTGTTCAACAGGTGAAACATGTTCCAAAGTGAGCTTTTCGACCACTTTAACCAGATAATCCATCTGGATCAAGAGTTTGTCCACACGAGGATCTGCCATTGTATCATCAGATATCTGAGATGGTCGGGCCACCATGTGGTGGTACTGCATTACCTTGGATAATTGGTTCTCCCAGTGGTGGACTTGAGATATGCCTACTTGGTAATTCAATTTTGTTGGTGGAAGGATTGCCTTGATTGTTGATAAGCTGAGGTTTTGTTAGATGTTCAATTTGCACCAAATCTTTTTGTTTTTTATTTGTGCTAAGGAAACTACCAACAAAAGATTTTCTTTATAAGAGGAAACTATCATTTCCCTCAGATGGTGCCAAACTGATGCGTCCAAATTCATCCTCAAAACAGGGTTAGACTGTCAAAGACAACATGTTTGGTGGCTGAAGGCACTCTGATGCTTAAGTCACTTAATATGGGGGAGAAGATTAAATTTGGATAGAGTATAGTTCAATTATGTTTGCATAACTTTGATTGAATGTTCCCTTTACCTTATATAATGTCTGTCATTAACTCTCTGCGTGACTTAAGCATGTAGGGCGTGATGCGGAAAGACATTTTTCACAATAGTTTCCTCCTTCATTGAGGTATGTCCTTGGGAGAGTGATTTCTGCCATAACTTCTCTCGTTTATAACGTTTCTCTTTTCTAAGGGAAGAGATCAATTGGGCCTGGGTTCAGGCCTTTGATTGTGATCAATTATCAAGGACCTTTTGGGCTTTAACGATTGGGCATGCCTTTTCGTACTTCTGGATCAGGCCAGTTATCTGTTTTAAGATTGAAGTGCATGTTCCTCATGGTGGATGATCTTTGCCACGTGTATGATCGTGATTAGAGACTTATTTGATGTATAATCAGTTATATTTCTAATGGTTTGCTTAGTGTGAGCTCTCCCAGGTTTAATGTGTCGATATTGCATGTTTGGTACTAATTTTGGGAGGGGACACCCTAGTGCTGCACGAAGTGGCTACGCTAATAAGTCTAAAGGGAAAATAACAGTATTTTAAGGGAAGGTGGAAAGAAGTGTGGATATTAAAGCATGTTTTGAGATTCAGACATTGAAGGATATGGGCAATGATAAGGAGTTCATGGAAGTTATCTCTGTTTTATCTCCAATTTAAAGATTTGAATCTAATATGTTGAAAATCTTTGAGTCGGCTGTGTATGAATATCATAATTAAGTTTGAAAATCAGGATGAATTAGATTCTTAGAAGTTGATCAACTATTGGAGAGGTTCACGTACAACAATGGCAAATAATGGATGACATTGCATTATCTCTTCAGGAAAAATGACCGTCTCAATGAACTTACAAATGGTTCAAACTTTAGGTGGTGCTAAGATTTTTTTTTGTCACATAGTTAAGGGTGTTTATGTTGTCAATGCAGTTGGTTTGGTGAAACTATATGAAGAATGTCATTGGTCTTCATGGAGCTATGAGATTCAATCATCAATTTGTGGAATGTGAACTTGCTTGGTTTATGTGATCATTGTCATGAATATCACCAAGTGTGAATGCCTAAATATAAGTAAATGTTCTAAATTTATAAGAAACTTATGTCTATTTGTTAGTTAAATGTAAACGAACAAACATTGAACAACGTCCGTTTTTCTTTTCTTATTTTAAGCAAACCTAGATCGTGTGATCAGATCTGTTTTGGATCTGGTGCATCGATTCTAGGGCTTCATTTGGCTTTTCATTGGGGCTCCTCTAGTCGTTCATGGAGGAGGCAGCTAGGGTGGGGAGGGCGGCTTGCCTTCTTTTACTCAGACCTTCTCGCAAGTTCTAGGCAGCATGTTGAAAACTACAATGGTGGATATTTCGGTGGAGGGAACGAACTTTAGGAAGGGGGGCTTTCCAGCCATTGCTCTAATAGATTGGGATGTTAATATTGGTGAAATTTTTATGGGGAACCATGTGATAGGGTCAAGTTTTCCAGCTATAGACCTACCCTTGAAGTTATTCGCGGTTCTATTCTTAGATCGTGGGGAATTTTAGGTGATTTCTCTATGGGTTTGCTGGATCCTAGGCACGTAATAGTGTGTCTACAATCTGAGGACGAAGCAAAAAAAGGTTTTGTCTAGGAATCCTTCATGATTATGGGAGTGCGCTTCAAAGCTTTCCGTTGGCATGCAACGTTTAGTTTGCGTGCTGATCCAGTGGGTGGAACTCCCTAACTTGTCGCTTCAATTTTTTCACCATCCATTATTGAAGTTCATTGGTAACTCTTTTGGAGGATTTTTGCGTATGGATGACAGCAGTAGGTGTTTATTGCGTCCTATGGTAGTTCAGATTTTTGTCGAGATGGATCTTTCAAAGCCTTTTCTGACGTGAGTTTGGATAGAGAAATCAGGGAATAAAGGTTTCTGGGAAAAACTTATCTTCCCAGGATTCAAATATTGTGAGGTATGTTCTTTGATTGCTCATGGTGTTTCGATTTGTAGGAGGAAGCTTGGTTCAAATAAAATCATAAATTCGGTGGAGAGGAAAGAAAAAGCCATGGCCATTGAGAACCAGAAGAAGGTAGAACAAAGTGTGAAACAATCAATAGGAATGTTGTGAAAATATATACTAGTAAGTGATATAGAATGCGAGGATAAAGTTCAGACTGACAAGGCAGGTGTCAGCGAAGCGAATGATTCTAAGGGGCAGGAGATCTTGAGTCAACATGTAAAGGGAGATGTGTCGGTGGTGAGTATAAAAACATGGAAATCTCAAACTCGTTTGCAGTCTTGGACGATTTAGAGGATGACGAGGCCGTCCTTGCCCACGCAAAGGTGCATGTGGAGACCAAAAAAGCTCTAGAATAGACACACGCATAGCTCAATTTCTCCTTTAAGTCCTATTACTAGTTTGCTTGTTATGGACGGTAAAAAAATGAAGAAAATGATTTGGAGAATTAGTCGGTTGGAGACAATAATGAAGTGGATGTTAATTCTGTTAGTAGCTCGCATGCGATTTGGTTTAAAAAAATAAACATGATTTCTTGGGTTTCCGCTAAGTGGTATAAATAAAGCCATCTAGACAATGAGACATGGGGAGGTGAGTAAATATGAACTTTCTGTAATACGAAAGCTAATCGGTTGGATACGGAAGAGAAAATTTAGGAGGCGAATGATGTTGATGCGGCCATGAAGGCTATGGATCCTATGGAAGCTGTGGAGGCTATGGAGATCGTAGAGGACGATGAAGTACGGCGTTGGACATTGTTGTAGTGCGGGACAATCAGGGTATGGGATTGATGCAGAGAGGTCCAAAAGGTCAACGAAACAAAAAAATTTGTTGAATGTTAATACCTTGGAATGTGTCAGTGTGGACAATCAGGAATCAATGTCAGACTTGGAACTAGGACGGCAGGCATCCCTAATCAGAGATATGGCATTGGGAGCCCACTTAGATGGAGAAATTGGCAGATCTACTAAGAAGAAAGTTAAAGTGGTGGCACCACCTAGGGAAAGATGGTTGACTAGACAGACGGTTGCTTCCTCCATGGTTACTAATGATTAACCACATATTGTTTTGGAATGCTCAAGGAGTTGGGAACAACTACTCGTTGCAGATTAAAAAAATGATTGTCAAACAAAAAATTAGAATCCTAATGATTGCAAAGCCTATGATTGATGACAGCGGGTACTTGGAAGTTGGGAACAAAGTCAGATTACCGAGTTTTATGTCTAATGGAGTAGATGGAGTTAATATTTAGATTTTTTGGGCGAATGATATATCTTTTGCAGTTCTTGGTATGACAGACCATATTATTCATGGAAGGGTCACGACCGGATAATTCCAATGCCCAAACTTTTGTGATTTCTTTTGTTTATGCCAAATGCACGGTGGTGGAAAGACATGATTTCTGGATGAATATGAAATTTTTTTGCTTGGGTTGTGATGAACCCTGGCTACTGTGGGGATTTTAATAAGATTATTAGCGGGCAGGAGGAAATAAGAGGCAAGCCGCCTTCTATATCTAACATAGCTGAGTTTGCATATTGTATTGGGAATTGTGGCTTACAGAGTTGCGAATTATCTTGCCCGCGAATGACTTGGTGTAATAATAGGCATGGAAGATATCGGATTTGGGAAAGGCTTGATAGAATCCTAGTTAATGCGAAGTGGTTGTCCCAAATGCCGAACACCGGAGTGGAACATTTAACGATACCTTTTCAGATAATGCGCCTACGCAGGTGTTTATGTTAATTCATGAGCGACCAGGTATTTTTCCATTTAGATTTCTTAATATGTGGACTACCCACCCTACATTTGATGATTTAGTGAATTCTACCTGGAATGTTGATTTGCGGAGTATGCGAGCTCTTGATAAGATTGATGTGAAACTCAAAACGCTTCTTAAGTGGCTTATTATATGGAATAGAGATGTCTTTGGTAATGTTTTCAGTTGCCTAAGATCACTGGAAGATGAAATGCAGCATTGGGAAGTTATTTTCTGGTTGGATGATCGTAGGGGCTATGGATTGAATGTCAATGCCAACTGGGATGTGAATGTGTAGAGTAACCTGAACCGTTGTGATATTCACATAATTATTACATAATATATCCCTTAATTTATACATGTTAGTGTTTCGAATATTATATTTTATAGTGATTATTTCGTTTTCATGTCTTTGTAGGAATTTGAGCATGAAAGATGAAATCGTATTCAGGCGAACATTTAAAGAATGACAATTGGTCGATTCTAGCGGTGGTACAAAGCAGATGGTCACATACCTAAACCCTTAACCAAGCCCATAACCTAAACCCAAAACCTACCCATAAACCCAAACCCAATCCTACTCCTAAAGAATATTCTCTCATTTATACCTTGATGAATCTTCCCTTTATCTCATCCCTATTCACTTTGATCATTCTCTATAAATACAAGAGAATAGGGGGAGAAAAGGGGGAGGAAGAGAAGGGAAAAGAATAATTGCATAAAATTAAACTCTCTTTCTCTCAAAGTGATTCTCATCACCATCACCACTCATCCATTTCTCACTCACTCAACAATCACCTCCATCCGCCATCAGCCACCCGAGCGCCACCACCTAGTTCCTCCACAGTCACCGCCACCACCACAAAACAGGGGCGTGACAACACTGTTTCATGTCAGAGCCACCTCCATCAAAATCCATGTCCCTCTTCGTGTCCATCATCCATCAACTTCCATTCGCCATCAACCACCATCACCCTGTTTCGCGACATAACACATCCGCGAGCCCCCACAACCACCGCGAAACAAAGCCGCCTTCAACGCCCTCTCTTAGTCTCGACCTCCTTTCTGTCTCCATCTCTCACGGCCACCATCACAGAGCAGCTCGTCCGCGGCACACAACCATCGCGACAGCAAAAACAGGGCTCCGCCACTCCACTCTCTATTATTGTTTTTCTGTCTGTTTCCTTATCTCACTGTTTTCTCACCCTCTCTCTGTCTTCTTGCAGGTACCGGAGCCAGGTTGGAGGACAAGGAGCTCGCGAGGACTGGAAACCAAGCACCGCAAGTGGCGGTGCTTGCTGGAGACGAAGGCGGAGTGAAAGGTACTGTAGCTCTGGCGGGAGAGAATGAGTCAAAATTTGTTTTTTGCTATTCACACCCCCAATTTTGCTGAGTACCACCACAGAGCATTTTGAACCTTTCCTCAGAATTTGTGTTCGGAACACCTGCTGATTACCACCACATCAAGTTTGCGACAAACCAAAGGGGTTGCATAATTCATTTTGATTTATTTTACTGAATTGTGTGCTTAATTGTTAATTACAATTTATTTCTGAATTTTTGATAAATTGCTTTAACCTTTCATGTTCGAGAAATTAAACTTGATATGTTTGGTAGTTAGAACTACCCTTTATCAATATTCAAAGCATGTGCTAAAAATATTAAGCTCAAACTTTGATTTAGTGTGCCCTAAAAAGACACTTAATACTTGGTAAGAATGTATTTGCTTGAAATAATTTGTTAATGTTTGATAGAAACATGATATAAGTTGAATTGGATCATAACGATCACATATTCGGTGTAAGCAAGGGATTCTCATCCCTAAAGCTTCTCGTTTAAATTTTAGTAATTTAGATTTAAATGTTTTTGCTAACTCATTGGTGAATCCAAGCCCACAAAATCCATCTCATCTATCTTTTATTTTATTTTATTTTTTTATTTTTAATTTATTTTTAGTTTAGTTTTAAAAACACTGTAACCTCATTTTTCTCTAAATTAGTTTAGATAAATTATAAAATTCAATTGCACTCACTTTCCTCGTGGGATCGACCCGTACTTGCCGTTGTCTACCAGTAGGCACCGTGCACTTGCGGTTATTACAAGTGAGTTAAATTAATATATTTATTTAAGTTAGTTAAGCCCGCATCAGCCGTTGCCGGGGAAGATAGCGGTCTAATTGAATTTAAGATTTATTTTTACTAATTTTTAAAATAAAAATTTCAGAAAAAAACAAAAAACAAAAACAAAAACAAAATTTATTTTATTTTATCAAGTTCTTTTTACTCTCATTTTGTGTTTGATTTTGCAGATTACACACGCTTCTCGAGAAAATTGGACTATCCTGCAAACATCAAGCAAAGTTTTTTTTATTTTTTTTTTGTGAGGAGAGTTTTAATTTTATTTTCACTTCGTTTTACGAGTGTGTGTTGTAATAATTTTTAAACTCTACTATTTTTCATTTTTTTAACCACAAAAAAAAAAACCCAAAATATTCTAAGTCAAGAAATTATAGTAAAACAATTTTAATTGTTACCCAATAATTTTTTATGATTTAGAAATTTGACTTCTAAGACCAAGACCAGTAATTTGATTGCATATGATTGTGTGCTGATTGAAACAGATAAAAAGAAGTCGAAATTTTTTTTTGAATTGCGCTAACTTTTTGTGCATAACGGAATACGCACACTGTAAGTATTTCTATCACACGCAATGTATTAGCAATCCGGGTGCTTTGTGTAATTGTTTGAAATTGTGTGATTGGTTGTTTAATTTTTGTAATTGTGGATGTTAAACTTTAGTAATTCATAATAAGCAGACCCAGCTTCTAAATAGAAACTGGTGGGACTTGATATCCCCACCTCATCACTCCAGCTATGTGCAACCAATAGCCAAACATAATTAAAATCAATAAGCAAGTTAGATAGAGTCATCTTTTAGGTACGGTGTTCATAGGACAACCAAGACCAAGGTGAATCCAATGATTTTTGTGTTGACCAATGCTAAAAGTGACGATGGGTTTAATCATTCAATGAACTCCGAGAGGCCACTGCCACAAGGGTAATTTACCCGGTACGCCGAGTCATAAGTAAGCTACGATCCACAAGAAGGATTGGTGTAACTAACAGTTTTGGGTTAGGAACACAAGCCTCAAGTGTACATTTAACATCACATCGTTCTCACATCTATTGGCTTACAGAGCGGTAGCACAAGGAAGTACTTAATTGGACCATTGTGACCTCCTTTTGTGCGATAATCCGATTTCTTTGAAACAAAACTCTAGCCTACTTATTTTGAACTTTGCGGTGTAAAGTGTACACTCTTAAGATCAACTTGTAGCACTCATTGCTCTATTATAAAGATTACATAAGAAATAATTGTCCCCCAAAGATAAAAAGATAATTTATCTCAAAAACGTTGATTGCTTAGGGATGCATGTTTCTTGTGCATTTATTGGTTGCTAATTGCATGTGAGTCTGTGTATATTTTGTTTAGAGTTAGTGATATAAAAAATAAAAATAAAATGAACACAAGGGATTATCCAGCCTATTTTTCCGAGCAAGTCAATTCATTTTATGACATGCGACGACCTGATTATGATCCAAATTTAGATTATTACAACTCAGGTTTAGCCTATCATCCTGACTTCTCATTGGCTCATGGTCAGTACCATGAAGGAGCTCTAGACACTCCTCAAGCTTTCATTCCTGATAATGAGTCTCAATTTCATCGAGTTGTTCCTCATTCTAACACATCTAATTTAGAGGATGCCTTAACTCGTGTCATGCAGCGAACAGGAGAAATTCTTGAGCAAAATTCTCAGAATATCACAGAATTGACAGTTATTTATCGACAAAACTCTCATGCTATCAAGAAACTTGAGATGACTTTGAGTCAAATAGCTGAGTCACTTCCTGAGATAGAGTCAGAAAAATTCCAAGCAAACCTATTTCCAACCCAAATGGTCAATATGAAATTAGTGGCACATCTGAGCCAGACAGTGAAGATGCCCAATCCATTACTACTACCCTTAGGAGTGGAAAATTGGTTGACAATCAGGTAGGAATTCATGACATAAGTGTTATTATATCCTCACCCAATTTTACCCAGGTTGCTTCCTCCTCTCATACGAAGGCTGATAAAGCCTCATTTATTGATAAACCTGTAGATTCTGAGACACTACAGACATCTCCTTCCCATGTTGACTCGTGCCTTCCTAGTGACTCATGCATAGAATCAACTGTGAACATTCTTTAATCTCCACTTGACTCTTTTTATGATACACATGACCATTTAGAGGCTTGTTTGACTCATTTTAGTTTAGACTTTGATGTTGATGATTCCATTAGGGGAGTCAATGATTTGCTTGACACAATCCCCATTGTGGATCCTAGTTATAAATGGAAGTCTAAAGTGGAGCCTCTTCCTCTCAGTGAGTCAAAACTAGTCCCATCGGTTGAGCCACCTGAGCTTGACCTTAAACAATTATCTGACACCCTCAGGTGTGCATTTTCAGGTACTGATGATATTTTGCCTATTATTATTATTTCATCTATATTGAATTCAAAACAGGTTGTCCCAAAAAAGTCGGGAGATATATCTAGTAAGAGAGTGCAATTCATAAGTAGTGTCAACTCTAGGGTTAGGGGTGTTGTTGAGTTGTCTAGACCAATATCTCTATGTGATTCATGTGATGAGCATGTACCCCCTGATATATCCATCGTCTCATCTACTTGCATCACATTCCCATTTACTAAGGCTACTTTCACCAATCCCTTGTGTTGTAGTGAGGATTTCAGTTTTCACCATCCTGTTGTGAAAATTATTCCATCTTCTGATTTGGAACCAGACATAGGATGTTCCCTTTTTGGAGCACGCAAGGATCATCTGTTGTGTATGACTACTGGTCACTTTTGGAATGTCCTAGTGTATTTGGTGCCCCATGTGATTTCTATATTTGGGTGGACTGATCCTCAATTGTTCAGGTTGTTGATATACGACCATGGACTAAGTGTTTGTCATGTTCTTCCTCTCCACTTTTCGATACACCATTTTTAGGAAGAATATTTGTCGGGTTGATGACGTTAAACCAAGCACTACTGGGAGGCAGCCCAACTTTTGTTGTAAAGAATGCATGTTGAGTGTGTATTTTATCTATTTCTATTAACTAATCCACAATTCTTTTGTCTCTGAGCTCTCATCGGTGGATTACTTATGGAAATTGGTAAATCTTCACCACGGTAATACTGTTCTAACCTCCTCTCATGTACTTATTTCATTCATTTGTCAGAAATATTTTGTTAAACATTGAGGACAATGTTTGGATTAGGTTTGGGGGTAGGGTTCATGAGTCGGTGAATTTTTTTGTAGTATTTTCTTTTCTTATCTTTCAAAAATAAAAAAATGTGTGCTTTTCTGTCAAGAAAACTTGGTCTTTTGCGATTATGAAAATGGATTTTAAATGTTTTATGCTCAAGAAAATGCAAGCCAACTTGACATATTGGTATATTGATAAAGACTGAAAGCTTAGTATGATCCTTAAGTTAGATCTAGTTCATAAGATTTTTCAACTCAATTATCTTTGCACCATGAGCCATGTTAGCATAACTTGAAGTTGATGAGTGAAATATGCACTAGAAAACCTTAGAATAATAGTGGAGACTTGACCCTGAAAGTTTTGAGCCTTTCTATTTTTCCGAGGGTTATACATAAACTCTAATTTTTCTTGAGTCTGTATTATCTCGTTGATGATCTCATTTTTCTTATCAATTGCTTTGGAAATGACATCAAAATTGAATTATTACATTAGAACTTCTTGGCTTATTCAATTGAGATGTCATAATACTGACCCGAACTTAGGAAATGATCTAGGCATTTTTTCTTTTGACCATTAACTAGCCTTTTAACTTACCCATAACATTAACCTTTTTGTAGCCTTTTGAGCCTTAGAATAACTTTTATTTGTTAACCCATTTACCTTTACCCAACTTTTCTTAGGAATGTGTACGGATGGATATACTTGGTGTAAAAAGGTTATCAAAAAGCAAAATATGAGATATTTCATAAATCCTCTATGAAAAAAAAAAGGTTGAAGAAAAGAAAAATAGTAAAAATAAATAAATAAATAAATGATTCTTCAATGAGGATAAAGATGTGAGAATGAAGAAAAAATTGATGGTGCGCAACATTGGTTTATTCTTGACGGCCCTAATTGTTCGTGAATGGGTGTATATATTTCTAGAAACTTTTCTTAGAATCCTTTGACATTCCTTATTAACCATTACCCAAGCCCTGTTACAACCCAACAAAGTCCTAATTGATCTTAGGTAAAGGTTGGTTTCACAGATGTGGAGATTTAATAACCAAGACCTATGGTGTTTGATTCAACATTCTCAAAAGTAATTGATATTCCTGTCCATGAGATCATGTTCATTCCATTCTTGAAAAGTCCATTCTTCACAATACTATATGTGAAATGATTGTTTCCATTATTTACTCTTTCCTCACATATAAACTGAGTGAAATACCAAATCTCTGAGTGTTTTATTGTGAGTGACATGAGAGATTTGAAGTCAAAACAAACTTTCTACAGGAGATTTAGTCATTGTTTTACTCTGAAATGAAAAGTTATGTTGATAGTGTTATCCACACACACACATTAAGTTGAGGATGATTATGATTTTTTTTCTAACCTTTGGAGAATATTAAATTATTTGGAGATTTGTTGATACACTAAAATGACACTGTTGGTTTCCTGTATTTCTTGAAGTTTTAAAATGAACACTGTTTGACCAAGTTTTGTTGAGTCGGTAATGTTTGTGGGTAACATTTCTGGAAACCCTCACGAGATTATAACTCGTCCACTAGAGGTAATCTAGGGGTTCAAAGCCTTATTGCACGTTAAGGTAAGTGCAACCGATGATTCCTACGAAAGTGAGTTAGAATTTTATTTTTATTGTTTTGCTCGAGGACTAGCAAAATATAGGTTTGGGGGTATTTGATATTCACATAATTATTACATAATATATCCCTTAATTTATACATGTTAGTGTTTCGATTATTATATTTTATAGTAATTATTTCGTTTCATATCTTTGTAGGAATTTGAGCATGAACGATGAAATCGTATTAAGGCGGCAATTTAAGGAATAACAATTGGTCGATTCTAGCGGTGGTACAAAGCAGATGGTCACATACCTAAACCCTTAACCAAGCCCATAACCTAAACCCAAAACCTACCCATAAAACCAAACCCGATCCTACCCCTAAATAATATTCTCTCATTTATACCTTGATGAATCTTCCATTTATCTCATCCCTATTCACTTTGATCATTCTCTATAAATACAAGAGAATATGGTGAGAAAAGGGGGAGGAAGAGAAGGCAAAAGAAAAATTGCATAAAATTAAACCCTCTTTCTCTCAAAGTGATTCTCATCACCATCACCACTCATCCATCTCTCACTCACTCATCAATCACCTCCATCCGCCATCAGCCACCCAAGCACCACCACCGAGCTCCTCCACAGTCAACGCCACCACCACGAAATAGGGGCGTGACAACCCTGTTTCGCATCAGAGCCACCTCCATCACCGTCCATGTCCCTCTTTCTGTCCATCATCCATCAACCTCCATCCGCCATCAACCACCATCACCCTGTTTCGTGACAGAACACATCCACGAGCCACCACAACCACCGCGAAACAAAGCCGCCATCACCGCGACTCTGTTCCGCCTCGCCACAGAGCCAGCACCTCGCGAGCCGCCTTCACCGCCCTCTCTTAGTCTCGACCTCCTTCCGGTCTCCATCTCTCACGGCCACTATCACAAAACAGCTCGTCCGCGGCGCACAACCACTGCGATAGCGGAAACAGGGGAGCCTCCTTCCAATTTGTCTCTCTGTTTTTGAGTTTCTCTCTGTTTCCTCACCTTCCCTCTTCTTTTGCAGGTTCTGGAGACATTTGGAGGATGAGGACCCTCGCGAGGAGCATGGAGGAAGGCGGAGTGGCGCCGCTGCTCCCTGGAGACGAAGGCGGAGCATGGATGCACTGTTCCATTGGTGGGAGACCGAGTCAAAATTGTTTTTGGCTATTCACACCCCGATTTCTGTTATGTACCACCACAGTCCAATTGCAACCATTTTCTCTGGATTTGTGTTTGGACCACCTGCTGATCTGCTGTGTACCACCACATCGAGTTTGCAACAAACCAAAAGGGTTGCATAATTCATTTTGATTTATTTTACTGAATTGTTTGTTTAATTGTTAATTACAATTTATTTCTGAATTTTTGATAAATTGATTTCACCTTGCATGTTCGAGAAATTAAACTTGATATGTTTGGTAGTTAGAATTACCCTTTATCAATATTCAAAGCATGTGCTAAAAATATTAAGCTTAAACTTTGATTAAGTGTGCCCTAAAAAGACACTTAATACTTGGTAAGAGCGTATTTGCTTGAAATAATTTGTTAATGTTTGATAGAAACATGATATAAGTTGAATTGGATTGTAACGATCACATATTTGGTGTAAGCAAGGGATTCTCATCCCTAAAGCTTCTCGTTTAAATTTTCAGTAATTTAGATTTAAATGTTTTTGCTAACTCATTGGTGAGTCCAAGCCCACAAAATCCATCTCATCTATCTTTTATTTTATTTTATTTTTCTTATTTTTAATTTATTTTTAGTTTAGTTTTAAAAACATTGTAACCCCATTTTTCTCTAAATTTGTTTAGATAAATTCTAAAATTCAATTGCACTCACTTTCCTCGTGGGATCGACCCGTACTTGTCGTTGTCTACCAGTTAGGCACCGTGCACTTGCGGTTATTACAAGTGGGTTAAATTAACCTATTTATTTATGTTAGTTAAGCCTGCATCACGTTGTCAAGCAGAATACAGGTTAGCTTTGAAACGGGAAGAATTGTTTTGGATACAGAAATCGGGTGAGATGGAACTTAAGGAAGGTGAGGCGTACACTAAATATTGATTTGCATCGATCCAGGCTAAACAAAAGCGCAAAAGGATTGAATAGATTATGCTTCCCTATGGTTCAGAGGTCACAAATGTTGGGGAAATTGTGTGTGAAGCAAATGGGTTCTTCAAGACTTTACTCTCTTCTCAGGATGATCTAGTGGAGAATCAGGAGTTGCTAAATTGTATTCCTAGTGTTATTTCTTCCTCCATTTGTGATGATTTAATCAAGCAATTGTTATTAGAAGAGGTAAAGCAGGCTACATTCAGTATTTCGAATAATAGTGCCCTGGCTCAGATGGGTTACTTCAGGTTTCTTTCAGTCTTGCTGGGATACAGTTGGTACAGATATTTCGAATGTAGCCATTCAGTTTTTTAGGGGTGACGCCTTGCCAGAAGACTTCTCTGCTAATCTAATCGCATGTATCCCGAATGTGGACTCCCTAGGTTCTTTTTCGAAATTTAAACCGATTAGCCTTTGCAATGTCATTTATAAAATATTTAGTAAAATATTGTGCAATAGGTTGTCTTTATTGCTTCCTGAGATGATGTCACAAGAACAAGGTGTTTTTGTTAGAGGAAGGTCCATTGAAGAAAATATTGGTCTTGCACAGGAGCTGATTAGGGATCTTGGGAAAAAAGTCTTTTGGGGGTAATGTGGTGCTCAAAATTAACATGGAGAAAGCCTATGATAGATTGGAATGGGGATATTTTATCTCAGTTCTCAGCAGGTTTGGTTTCAATTACAGGGTTTGCCATGTTATCAATAATTGTATTGCTAATTATGGCTTTTTAGTTCTTCTACAAGGAGAGTACAATGGATATTTCAAGTCTACTAGAGGATTGAGGCGGGAGATCCACTTTCCCCTTGGTTATTTATTATTGCGCCAGAAGTCCTCAATAGAGGTTTATCCAAGGCCTTCCGGAAGAGAGAGATTGGTTACTATTATACTCCGAGGGCATGTGCGTCTATCACGGATCTACTTTATGCTGATGATACCCTGATCTTCTTGAATGGAACAAAAACGTTTCTGATGGGTTGTATGAAATTTTTGGAGAAGTATTGTTCAGTCTCTAGTCAGTATATTAATGATCATATAAGTTTTTAATGCATGATAAAAAAGAAGCTGAAATAATTGTAGCAGTCAAATCCCACATGGGATTTCAATATAAAAGGCTATTATAAAACATTTGGGAGGTCTGGTCTATCAAGGTCCATGTAAGATAGCATATTTCGAAGACTTGTTCTCAAAGTTCAAAGATTGGTAGACGGACGGAAGGCTAAACTTATTTCCCCGGGAGGCATATTAGTTTTGATTAAAAATTTGTTGAGCTTCATCCCGATTTATATTCTTAGTGTTATGCATGTTCCCCAAAAACATTTGTTCAAGATCCAAAAAATTATAGCTAATTGAAGAAAAAAGTGGTTAGTTGGGATAAGGTTGCATGCCCAGTCAGGGAAAGAGGCTTAGAAGTGAGAGATTTTGTGTTAGTTATTAAAGCCTTTATAATAAAGCTTTGTGGAATATGCAGAATGATAATTCCTTGTGAGCGGTATTTATGACAAAGAAATATTGGGAGCAGGGTGTCCCTCTGAGTAGACAGGTGATTAAATACAGTGCATCCCCGCTGATGAAAAACTTATATAAAATCAAGGATATATTTTTGGCTAACTTGTCTTTGCGGATTGGTCAAGAAAATACAGGCTTCTTTAGCGAGAATTGGATTCTTTGTTGGTTTTTCTAGGCCACTAGAGATAAGTGCACAAAGTACTTGCCCTTCCATTGAGGAGGTGAAGAGTGGAAATTTCATGCACATTAGTTTTCTGCTCCATAACTTAGCTATGAAATTATTAGAAGGAAGCCTCAAATGAGAGACCAAAAAGGCTGACTTGTGTGTATGGAATCCCAATGCAAATGGGTCTTTTCCACCAAATTTTCTTATGACTTGCTTAGGGACAAAGGGGCAGAAATGGCTATATTTAATCGGATCTGGATGCCTTTAGTCCCTATGAGAATATCAATTTTCATTTGAAAACTTCTCTATGGGGGGTGCCACTTGATGGGGAATTACCTTGTTGTGGGTTTAGTTTAGTTTCCAAATGTAGATGCTACCCGGACATAAAGATCGAATCTTTAAATCATTTATTTATAGAAGGGAGTTTGTCTCAAACACTTTGAAGGTGTTTTTGATATTCATGTTACTTCTCTCAGTCTAGTTTCATCGGACGAATGGAATCTCACAGGCGGGTGTTTTGTTTCTTATGACACCGTTATTGGTGATATGGAGGTTTGGAAATAGCGTTGTAAGTGTTTGTATGAAGATGCCTTTCTGAATGCCTTCACAGTGATTATTATTGTGAGAAGTTGGCTGAAACTTGTTAATTCGGTCTTTGTTCCGAAGAGAGTTAGCTCAAATAGGGATGTGATAATAGCTCTTGGATTGCAGAAGTGACCAGTGACCCGATAGTGAATATGATTGTTTATTGGGCATTCCCCCCGGAGGGTTTCGTAGTTTTGAATGTTGACGAGTTATCCAAGAATAACTTAGCAGCAGGTGGTGGGGTGATCATTCGAGACCATATGGGAGATTGTTTGGCAGCACACTAATTTTTCTTTGGCAAAAGTACGAATAATAAGGCGGAAACTCTTGCGCTTTTGGAATGACTCCAGTTATGCTATAGAATGGGGTTTTCAAATATCATGGTTCAAATGGATTCGTTTTTGGTTAAAGGCTGGTTTTTATATAGATTTTAAGATTTCATGGTTTTTCGAAAAATTATGAGATGAAATACAATGTCTGTAAGGCGGAAGAGAGGTTGTGTGCTATCATGTGTATAGGGAAACGAATGCAGTGGCAGACACACGCTGGCTAGAAGGACGCAGCAAATATGGTTAATTGGGGATATGGAGACATCACGGCTTCAAAGGACAATTTCGACTGATTAATTTAGATAAGTCCCACACGCTGATATATGAACAAAAATTGGATACTATGGCTTCTACTCCGGATGGTTGTTTGTCTTTTCTTGCGAGGTGTTAATCTTGCTATGTTGTGGATGTTGGTTTGGAAAGAATTTTGTAGGATTAGAGAAAATTTAATTTTTTGTAGGATTAGAGAAGTAAATTAAAATTTCAAATTATTTTAATTAGGTAAAGTCGTAACGACCCTTGAGTAGATTGTAAAACTCTTTTAATATTAAATAAAGGTCCGGCATCCCATAGCTGCCCCTCCTTCTTGGAGGTTTAATTAAAAAATTTAAAAATAATAATAATAAACAAACAGACGTTACTAAACTCATATTATTGTTCAGATATGATGAATTTGCCTGATAAATGGTACAAACACCTCATTGGGCTTATTTTGAACTAATGATTTTGGTACAAACTCGTTGGGTGTCTCTTTGAGTTTTTTTTAATATTTTTACCTTTTTTCTTTAAAACACAACCACAAACATCATATATAGAAGGGGTAGAAATGTCAAAACCCCCCAATGATACACAAAAACGTTACCCAAACAAGGAACCTAAAATTAATAATAATAAAAATTAAGGTATTCCCTTTTACCATTGGATTTTATTAAAATATATATATATATAACATTTAGCGACGGCAAAACAACCGTCACTGGGTTTTACAATAATATATATATATATATAAACAATTAGCGATGGCAATTGTACCGCCGCTAAGGTTTACAAATAAAATATATATATTAAAAATAATTAGCGACGGCAAAAAAATGTGGCTAATTGGTTTTTTTGAAAAAAAAATTAAACACTAAAGAATTTAGCTACGGCAAATAACCGTGGCTAAGTTTTAAATTTTTTTACTAGCGACGGCAAACAACTGTGGCTAATTGGTTTTTTTGAAAAAAAAAATTAAACACTAAAGAATTTATCTACGGCAATTTACCGTGGCTAAGTTTAAGATTTTTTTTTTTATTAGCGACGGCAAAAAACCGTGGCTAATTGATTTTTTTTTAATTTAAACACTAAATAATTTAGCTACGGCAATTTACCATGGCTAAGTTTTAGATATTTTTTATTAGCGACGGCAACAAACTATGACTAATTGATTTTTTTTAATTAAACACTAAAGAATTTAGCTACGGCAATTTACCGTGGCTAAGTTTAAGATTTTTTTTATTAGCGACGGCTAAACACCGTGGCTAATTGGTTTTTTGAAAAAAAAAAAAAGTAAACACTAAAGAAATTAGCTATGGCAATTTACCGTGGCTAGGTTTAAGATTTTTTTTATTAGCGATGGCAAAAATCGTGGCTAATTGGTTTTTTGAAAAAAAAGTTTAAACACTAAAGAAATTAGCTACGGCAATTTACCGTAAGCTAGGTTTAAGATTTTTTTTATTAGCGACGGCAAAAAACCGTGGCTAATTGGTTTTTTTTTTTTAAATTAAACACTAAAGAATTTAGCTACGGCAATTTACCGTGACTAAGTTTTAGATATTTTTTATTAGCGACGGCAAAAAACCGTGGCTAATTGGTTTTTTGAAAAAAAAATTAAAACACTAAAGAAATTAGCTACGGCAATTTACTGTGGCTAGGTTTAAGATTTTTTTATTAGCGACGGCAAAAAACCGTGGCTAATTGGTTTTTTTTAAATTAAACACTAAAGAATTTACCTATGGCAATTTACCGTGGCTAAGTTTTAGATTTTTTTTAGCGACGGCAAAAAACCGCCGCTAATTGATATTCTTTTTAAAATAACATTAGTTTTATATCAATAACTTAGCAAACAACAACTTAACTGATAAAAAAATATTAGTGCATAAAAAGACAACAACGATTTTCAGAAATTGTAGTCAGGGGAATCGAATGCATAAATAGGTAAATAAATTGATAAATTGTTTAGAATAATTCTTTCTTGCTTTTGTGATACTCTTTAGTAGGGGTGGGCATTTAGGACCGAAAACCCGGACCGGACCAATCGGGTCGGTTCGGATCAGTTTTAATTAATTATAAAAGTTTCAGTTGTAAAAGCCCGGCCCGTCCCGAAGTTTCTGGTCTGGGCATCAGTTTCCATTTTTGAAGCCCGTCGGGTAACCGGCCCGGCCCAGTTTAAATAGTTTAAATTAAATAGCTGCAAACCGTCACCCCTTCTCCTCGCACAGATCCTTCCTCACCGTCACAGCCATATCGCTCACAACACAGGCCCATCTCCATCAAACCCTTCTCTCGAACTCATCGTCACCTTCCTCATCGCAACAACAAACCCAATCACAGACCATCATCATCATCTCCTTCGTCAACCATTCACAGACCGTTTACCCACTCACCCATCCTCACATACCCCAACGACATTGTAGCCCAATAGTCGCTGTCATCCCCATTGTCTTCCTCGCCATCACAACCAACCGTCCGAGCCAGAGCCAGAGCTTTCGATCTGATCTGTTGTGAGAGTTTACAGAAGAAATGTCTCCCTGATCCAATGGTTCTCTCCCTGATCGCATCCAATGGTTCTTTCCCTGATCGCATTCTCTTTTTTAGTTTACAGAAGAAATGTCTGAAGAACAGATTAGATCAGATCAGATCGATCGAAGATATGATCAGATCGAAGAAGAAGATATGATCAGATCTCAATATCGAATAAGAAGTTATGATCAAGATCGAATAAGAAGATATGATATGATCAAGATCGAAGAAGAAGAAGAAGATATGATCTTGATCAAATCAGATCAAAGAAGATCAGATTGAAGAAAAAGATATGATCAGATCTCAGATCATATTATATCTTGATCCACCTTACAGACAACGGGACGAAGTCGAAGATCACGATCTCTCCCTCTCGCACACAGACGAAGGGTCGAAGTCGAAGATTTATTGAACAGAGCCATTCACTCATTGGTATTATCAGTGGTTGCTCTTGGAAAATGACAGATACATCACATGGGTTCATTGGTATTATCAGTGGTTGCTCTTTGTGGTATGGGAGCTGCGGAGGATTCGTTCACAATATAGTAACAGGTGCTCTATGGGATCGTAACTTTGCTACTCAGATTCAAGCCATAAAAGTTCAGGAAAAAAAAAATGATGTCCGAAGAAAATTTGGGTGCCCGGTAAGTATGTCATTAATTATTTTTTAGATACAAATTTATATGAATTATTTGCTACTCGCTAATTAATTTTTTTTAAATTAACATTATGTTTATATTAGAGATGGTAAAAGACCATCGCTAATTGATTTAAAAAAAACAACATTATTGTTATATTAGCGACGATAAACAACGCTAATTGTTTTTTTTTTTAAAATAACATTATTTTTATATTAGCGACGGCAAAAAACCGTCGCTAATTGTTTTTTTGAAAAAAAAAATTATGCACTAAAGATTTAGCTACGGCGATGAACTGTGGCTAAGTTTTAGATTTTTTTTATTAACGACGGCAATAAACCGTTGCTAATTGGTTTTAAAAAAAATTATATACTAAAGAATTTAGCTATGGCAAAAAATTGTCGCTAATTGTTTAAAAAAAAAGTCACCAATCCGCGTGAAACCTCATCTCAACCGTCAATAACACCAAAAATATTTAGCTCAATCCAATGCACTAAACCAAACCACGTCACCGATCCGTGTGAAACTAACACAACCAATCTCCTTCAATTATCTTTCTCTATATAAATTTAAATTTTCTCTACAAACCAACTTAAACAAAAAATTTCTCTCAAAATCCAGAGAAGAAACCCATAGAGGAGAAGTCTGCCGCTTCCTCGACACCAATCCCGGCCGCCTCCCTCGACACCGATCCTGCCGCCTCTCTCTCCCCTCCCTTCCTCCGCCCCCTCCTCTGATCTCGGATATCAAATTTCAAATATTCTATAGATTGAATTTTTTTTGTGGTTTTTGTCATTTTTGTATGGATTCTTTGTAATTTTTGTATGATATTCTAGAGATTTTGTGATCTCGGAGATTTCAGATCTCGGATATCAGATTTCAGATATTCTATAGATTGAATTTTTTTTTGTGGTTTTTTTGTCATTTTGTATGGATTCTTTGTAATTTTTGTATGATATTCTAGAGATTCTGTGTAATTTTTGTTATAATTTTGATCAATTAAGTTTAGTTATGGTAGTTGATATTAATTTTCAGCATGGACAATCATTAATAGCTAATTTCATTATAAAAAATGAATTATCATTTGTAATTTATAATTTGTAAATTTCATTTGTCAATATGATTTGCAACAAAGTTGTCCCTAAATAGCCACGGCAAATACCGTGGCTGCTTTGTCAATTAGATATGCAATTTAGCGACGGCAAAAAATCGTCGCTAAATAACGTTAGCGACGACAAAAAACCGTCGCTAAATAACTACGGAAAAAAAAAACGGCCGCTAAATGTCCATTTGGATTTACACTTTAGCGACGGCTTTCTTACCGTTGCTAACTAGCCACGGCCAATACCGTCGTTGATAACCATTTGAATTTGTAACTTAGCGGCAGCAAATACCGTCGCTAGTTTTTATTTTGCCACAGTTGTAGCCAAAATATTAAATAACTTTAGCGACCGCACTTTTGAAATTAGCGACAGGTTTATGCCATGGCGAATTAGCCACGGTAAGTTTGTCGTTGCTAATTCAAATAGCGACGAATGAATTAGCTACGATATTGCGACGGTTGTTTTGCCGTCGCTGATTATTTTTAGCTACGGTTTTAGCTCAATCAACAACATATTTTTGCCGTTGTTGATTTGACTTTTTTGTAGTGTTTACAATTTCGAATACGTATGAATCGTTTGTTGAATGGGACTCCCATTTGATCATTGTATGCTTTGGTCAGGCTTAGTTTCTCGATTAAGCCCATTGTTCAGGATTTGGCCCGCCCATGTTGCAATTATTAGGGATCCACTAGTATTGAATTCAACACGTCCAGTAGATTCTCATCTAGTTCAAGTCCCACCCACATCGCTTGGCAACTCAGGGCCTCACAAAGAGGATCCAGTAAACTCTCCCTGAAAATCTCGCCTTATCATTTGCTTTACAGAGAAATTCAAGTGCCCATTAGTTGATTTGAGAGGCATCAAAAAATGGGGTTAGACGAAACAAAAACTCTTCTCTGACTCAATTTCTATACTCAAAAGGTTATGTTGAATGATGTGGCATGCCTTAGTTCCACAAATTTTATTGTCAAGGATAGCTAGTTTGTTTATAGACAAGATTGCTACTAAGAGCTAATCATTTGCACAATTGGTAGTTGGTAGCTTGATGTGGGCAGAACAATTTTTGTTGTTGGATGAACAACAACTGCACTTAATTGGCATTTAATATAAAAGGTCTCTTTCGGGCTTGTCCTTGGAAATCAATAATTAGAAAAGGAAAAATTAAATTAAATAAATAAGTTCCTTTCGTAATATTTCATGTTAAACATTATAATTTGACGTGTATATGTGTAGAAGTTGATTGTATGTCATATTACATTTGTGATGCACTCCATACAATCCACAACGATGAGATCAAAATACTATAAGAAAATTCAAGACCATCTGACATTTTAATTAAAAAAAAAAACCTAAACGATTTGTTTTCTTTGTTGTTGATGTATTTATATCTTTTTCAGATTATTTCTTCGTTACCTTTATCAACTTATGTTATTCTTCTTATAACTCATTTTGCTGTATCTAGTCCATTTAAATTGAGGAAATCGGACTGCATTGATTGCTAATAGCCAAAAAAATAGAATCAAAGAGTTATATTAGGCTAGAAAAAACAGTGATAATAACAAAAGAATTCATCGTTACCATATTTTATTAGTACTATTTATTTTTGCACATGTTTGTGCAAAATCCAGAGTGCGGCTCAAATAATTTTTTCCCATGTCAACTTTAGTGTATAATTTCTGCCGACTTCTATATCTTAAGTCCCTAAACAAAGTTAGAGGCATAATGTTTCATTCTTTTACAAAACTCAGAGTTTTGGGAAGCAGAAAGATTAAAAGATCTCAATTATTTCCTTGGTCAGAGTACAATTTTAAGCTCATGGATTGGACACCACCATTATCCGAATTGCATTTTCCAGGTCCTTGTTGAAAAACAAACATGCTTCTTTTAGAAAGCAAAATCTTCTTTTCTTCCTTATTGGTTTGTTTAGATGAGACTTTTATTTTTGGTCTCCTTACTGGTAGGTATGAATTATTTTTCTCTTTTTCTTCTGTCAATTCCAATTCTCTTTGTCATCTACAATATGGTTGCTTGTATTAGGTTAGGTTAAGTTTGGCTTGAAGTACAAAGTGAGCGTGGATAATACGAAATATGTAGATTAATTTATTAATTAAGATGATAAAATCATTTTAGAGTATTTGCTTTGATGATTATTTGAAGTGATGCAAAGGTTAAACCTAGTCTGATCTATATATGTGAAATTAATAATGTACGTGATCATTAGTTTCAATGATGTATTATCTTAGGCTTTAGGCTTTAGTCTTTACTTCACAAGAAAATAAAGTCATTTTAGAGTATTTGCTTTGATGATTATTTGAAGTGATGCAAAGGTTGAACCTACTCTGATCTATATCAACTTAATAGTGTGATCATTAGTTTCAATGATGTATTAAGTTAGGTCTTAGTCTTTACTTCATAAGAAAATAAAAGCGTTGCAAATAAGTCTTTTCGGATACTATTGCTGCCCAAGATACATAGTCAGGGTCATTCTCAGCGTATTTCCTATCACTACACCAAATTGATATTTTTGTAACAACCTCCAAAATAGTATCACTTTTAAAGCGTAACAATTCACTTAACAATTTTATACATTTTCACAAACAAAATGATACAATAATTGTATCACCATAAAGAGTATGGTTATAAAAGTGATACTATTCATAGTGATCCAATTTATTGTATCATTTTTTTTTGTTACTGTTTTTTCATTTTTTTGATTAAATTTAGTTTTGACTTGAAATTGTTTGGTGAATTGCAACATCTCAAAAGTGAAACTGTTTTTAGAGTTGTTACAAAAGTACAAATTTGATGTAGTGTATGTAAGAAAGATTTTGTGTTGTACATCATCTTTAAAAAATAACAATTCTAGGGAGTCATGTTTGATAATCAATTTTGAAAGATTAAAAAAAAAATTGTAATCTTATTTTACATGCAAACAAGGCTGAAGGCTCCCATTCTGCAAAAAGTCATAACAACAAACTTAAGGCGCTTTCATACTTTTGGAAAGTATCCAATCCATCCACGAATTATTATTCAAATAACTTGATTTGTAATTATACCATTCCAAATAGAAATAAATATATTTTGTTGTTGACCAGGTGTAACTTAATGACCAAAGCCTTAACGTGCAAGTCGCATGACATTGCAATAGTTGTTGAATGTAAATTGACCATGATGAAATATAAGGATCCAACCCCTAACATGCGGAATGTATGGGAAATTTGAAAACAAAGGTGCAAATGTATTTATGAAAATGCTCCCCCCCAATTCTGCCTTTGTGATTTTGAATATTCGGCATCAGTTACGAATGACAAATAATTTTACAATCCCCAAACAAGTTAGCAGTAATAAGGCACTCTTACAAACTTTAGGGTTGGATGTGCTCCCTGTTAGAAGGAAGTCCGTTCGAATTGTTTTTTGGCACCCTCCCCCCAAAGATTTTGTGGCGCTTAATGTAGATGGTTCCTCTCTCAAGGAAATGGCAGCCGGTGGTGTGGTTATCCGAGACTCTCGGGGCTTATGTGTTGTGGAAAAACAAATTTTTTTCGGGGCAGGATCTCACAACAAAGTGGAACTATTGGCTCTCTTAGAGGGTCTCCACCTATGTCTTGATTGGGGATTCAAAAAGGTGGTTATCCAAACAGATTCGGAATTGGTTTGTGGCTGGTTTAAGGATAATTTAAAAATCCCGTGGCATTTGGAGAATATTTTGAAAGATATCAAGCTGTTGGCAACGACAATGACGATATATTGTCAACATATTTATAGGGAGGCCAATGCGGTGGCAGATTCATTAGCTGATAGAGCATTTCATGATCTTGGGACAGGTTCTTTCATTGGGACTGATTTTCCCAGGCGAATAGCTGGTTTGCTTGTGCTTGATAGACTACAAACGGCGTACCTTCGCCACGGGGAAGATTAGAGGCAACCTTTTTCGTGTCAGGCTGCTTCATTTTTGGTTTGCAGGTTTGCGCGATGCACCATCTGCTGGTAAGTGAGTCTTCAGGTGTTTCATTTGGATTGCAGGAAATTGTAAAACTGGACTACCATCACGATGACGACCAGCAGCACGGCGGGTGCGCTCTGGAGCAGAGCTGCTACTACTCTGCTTTGTGACGCTGCGTGCACGCGTTTGGGTGTTGTGGTCTACACTGCTGGAATTCTAGGGGACAGCACGGTGGGTGCGGATGGCTGGGCACTCTGTCGCAAAACAGAGTGCTCTCTGTTTTTGCTAGATGTTGTGTTGATATGGCTTGGGAAGATGCGGACCGACATGGTGAGGATACAGCCTGACTGTGATGATGTGTGCTGCATGTTTGCGGTTTTGTTAAGATGTGGCGTATTATTTCGGATTTAGGTTGAGTGCTATATTAGCAGGTGTAAGCTGGTTGTTTATGAAGGCACGCGTGCACTCTGTTTTTGGCTCAAGTCCTTAGAGATTTTTAGTGTTTGTTATTTCTTTTCGGACAATTGCTTGCAAGATTGGTTATTTATTTTTTTGTTGTTGGTTAAATGCGGGTAACGTCGTAATATACCCCCGCATCGATTGTAAGATTTTTTTTGTTAAGTAATAAAGGTCTGGCATTTCATAAAATAAAATAAAATTAAAATTAAAAAAAAAAAAAAAAACCCTAACATGCAAGACGCGTAATATTGCAAGAGTTGATGAATGTAGTTGACCATGCATTGGAGACACCAAGACTAATTAAGGCGCGCATCTCGTATTCTAAAGTCATTTTAAGAGAGGTGAAAGAAAATATCAAAGATATGCTAACAAGCGTGAAACTTCAAACAAAAAATAAATATATGATACCATGAACTCACCATCAACAAATGTTGGATTCGTCTTCGAGAAGAGTTGTTCTACACAGCGAGGAAGCGGGCGAGGAAATCAGCGAGGGGGGAGAGAGGGAGAGAGGGAACCGCTCATCTCCCTTAGGATGCGTGCCATCATTTTTTATACACGCATCTCGAGGAGATGGCCGGTCCCCTGTCTCCCTCCCTCGCTGATTTCCTCGCCCACCTCCTCGCCATTTAGAATTTCTCCTCCGAGAAACACGTATCTTGAGGCGAGCGGATCCGCCCGTCAGCAACCCGAGACAAAGCAAATATACCCAGGCCCCCACCATGTGAAAATCAAAGCAATAAAAACCCTTCCATAATTAACAACGCAAAGCAAAAGAGACAAGTAACAGTAACAGTAACAGTAACAGAAAACAACACAATAGTAAACAGAGACAAGGTAAAGCTCAAACCCCCACTTTAATTCTCCAAAAAAAAAAAAAAAAAACTTACACTTTGAGCTCTCTGTCTGGACTCATCATTCTGTGATCTCTCCTAAGCTAAAATCCCTCCTCATGTTCACCTCCACTCCCCACAGTCGAAACCCATTCACAGCTTTTCTCCTCCTCTTCCTGATCTCCACCACCACCTCTGCTTGCTCCAATGGAAACTGCCAGGTATTTTCTCTCTACACTCTCTATTCATTTCATCTCAAATTGTGGACTAAAAGCATCAATTTCGCAGCTTTATGACTCTTGTTCGTCCCCCAATGACTGTGGGGCTGGTATGTACTGTGGGAACTGCCCTGCAATGCAGAAAACTCAACCAATCTGTACCAGAGGCCAAGTGATCCAACCCACTTCAATTGTAAGCTCTTCTTTCATCATTGTCATACACACATGTTATTGTTCATATTGCTTATTTTTTTAGTTCAGTTAGCAATTTTATAGTAGTATGTGAGGTTTTGAGAAATGGGTATTGATCAGATTCAGGGGTTGCCCTTCAACAAGTACACATGGTTAGTGACCCATAATGCGTTCTCCATTGTCGGTGCGCCACCGCTTACTGGGGTTCAAAGGGTCACATTTTACAACCAAGAAGATACTGTTACAAACCAATTGAGGGTATGTGTTGATTAATTTTACCTATTTTTATTGTTCAATTTTGATTTCATTCAATTGGGTTATTCTTATCTTGTTTAGAATTTCTACTTGTGTGTTAATTTTGGATTATGGGTATTGTTTAGAATGGTGTAAGAGGATTGATGTTGGATATGTACGATTTTGAGGATGATATTTGGCTATGCCATTCTTTGCGCGGGCAATGCTACAAATTCACTGCATTTGTAAGACATCCTTTAGTTTCCTCAAATCAATATTTGTTATTAAGGGAATGTTTTATATAGACAATTTACAATGTAAATTTGATGTTTTGATTGTGTTTTAGGGACCCGCAATCAATACTTTGAAAGAAGTAGAGGCATTCTTGAGTGCGAACCCAACAGAGATTATAACCATTATAATTGAGGACTATGTGCATACTCCAAAGGGATTGACAAAGCTTTTTACGAATGCGGGTTTACTCAAATATTGGTTTCCAGTCGAGAAGATGCCAACAAATGGTAAAGATTGGCCTACTGTGAATGACATGGTTGCAGACAATCACCGGCTTTTAGTTTTTACCTCTATAGCTTCAAAGGAAGCTGATGAAGGAATTGCCTATCAGTGGAGATATATGATAGAAAATGAGTGTAAGTAATTTATAAGCTTGGTATGTGTTATTGTTTAATGGATTAAATAAACGTATATAATATCATTTATTCATTTCAGCTGGAGATCCTGGTATAAAGCAAGGTTCATGTCCAAATAGAAAGGAATCACAACCTCTCAATTCAAAAAGTGCATCTCTGTTTCTACAGAACTACTTTCCAACATTCCCAGATCAAGACAATGCATGCCAAGAACATTCGGTTGGTCTACTTGAGATGGTTGGTACCTGTTACAAAGCAGCTGGAAATTTGATGCCGAACTTTCTTGCTGTGAACTTTTACATGGTATCGATTACTTTAATTTGCAGAAAGTAATTGACATCAAGGATATCTTCCAATTTAGTTCCTGACATTAGAATTAATTTTGCAGAGAAGTGATGGAGGAGGCGTTTTCGATGTTATGGACGAAATGAATGGTCAAAGATTATGTGGGTGTAGCACGATCACTGCTTGCCAGGTTGGTAGTTTTACTCTACTGAAGGTTGTTTGCATTGGTTCAATATCTCAGGGTCCTACTTTCTGGATGTGACCAATGTTTGCAGGTCTTAAGGGAGAAATTATTCTCCTTTTGTCACATTTTGTAGTTCAAAGTGTTTAATAGCATGATAGTATTGGTTAGTTTTCAATTTCCTCTTCTTTATTATCTGATCAACAATAGGTGCTTCTTGCTTTCCTCCAGGAAATACATCCTCTTTGTATGGGTTCCTAATTGTGAAAATGACTTTATTGGATGGGATTTTGCAGGCTGGAGCACCACTTGGATCTTGCAAAAATGTCACTACACCTAATAGACCCTCAACAAGTGTAAACAATCCCAGCAGTTTCTCTGGATATGTGCAATTAAAATCTGATTCACTTGCTCATCTTCCAAGCCTATGGGTTCTAAACTTGTTTCACCTCTCATTATGGGTGTTCTTGTTATTGTAATAATCCTCCATATGTATCAGCCCGGTGAATGTTTAATGAGTTTCTAGTCTTAAGTAGATTTTTACAGTGTCCTTCACATTAGATCAGATTAACTGCATCCGTCCTGGGGTAGGGAATAGTAGATCTTATTACATTATAGTGAGAGATGATAGCAAATTGCTGAAGTTGCAGAATGTGAATGAAGAAGGATGATTCTTTGAAGTTTTCAAACCAAGTTTCAAAATGTGCCATGTATGAGAATCTGGGAAATGTAGATACTTCTGGTGAAAGATGACCAACATTCCGGTTGATGGATCAGGTACGATACACTAGAAATTACTTCCTTATGCTGATACTGTTTCTTCTTATTATTAATATGATTTACTAAAATTAATTCTTATTGATTTTCTGAGATGAAATTTCTCTATTAAAAAGTTTTTAGACATTTCTTCCCCTTGATAAAATTTCATGATAATTTGTTATTGAACCGATGATGGATTTTTCATGTACTTACTGTTTCCTTAATCATACCCTATGATATACTAGAGAAGATCTTGCAGGCGTTGTTTTAAAAGGGAAAACATGTGGTCCCATTGAACTAATTCAATGGAACTTATGCATCACTTTAGAGCTTTTATAGTTCCTATAAGGAAAACCCCTTTCTCAATATTCCTGTTACCTGTAGCTAGAAACTAAATATTTAGCACTTGTACCTGATATCATCGGAATTGTGATTTCATTTTTCAAGGTAATTTCGGTAAGTTAATTTTAAGAAATGTTTTATGAAATATTTCGTTGTGTATAGAAAAAATGTAAAAATTTCGGTTGTAATTTTGAAGCCATGAATATAATTTAAGCATTTTAAACTCTTACATACTACATAGAGTCCTACAAGACTCGTAATGTCATACAAACTACATATTGCATAAAAATCACGTATATAACAAAATTTTAATACTAAACTAAGGTTATAACGGGTTAAAATGTACGGAATTTGAGACTGGCCTAATGAAAGAAATAAATATTTCGGATTTTGAAAGAAACTTCGGTAACTCGAAAAAAAGAAATATTTCATGAAATTTTGGTATTTTTCAAGAAATCACATTCGTATGAACTACTGTTTGAAATATTTGGAAGATCTCGAAATTCTGAAACTCAAAGTTTTCAGAGACTTAGAATAGTATACAGTCTGAATAAATATAGAAAGTTCGTTTGAAGGTGGTGGACAGATATGGCATAAGGATCAAAACACTGGTATAACAGGAAAAAGAAGAATAGAGGAGGACCAATCCAATTGTTGTAGGGGAATGGTGATATCTTAGGTCCTTTAGACCTTAATTGAATATAACCCCTATATCAAAGGACTGAATTATTCAGATTCAATTTAATCTTTTGCTCCATATTGGAGCTATTTTCACTAATTAGGCCCATTTTGCTCTTATTTGGGTGTCAAAACAAGCAAGCTGGATTTGGCAGTCCACCTAATTAAATGTACTAATCTAATTCAAACTTACAGATCTGAGATTTTGGTGAAACAAGCAGGACCTTTATATGCATTCTGAAGTTAAAATGAGATAGTGGGGATATCCAAACAATAATTTTTGTGTTTGATAGGGTACGTGATATATATTCAAAGTTCGACAAATTGATCATAATAAAATTCGGCGAGGAAGTTCAATTTTGGGAAGGCAATAGTGCTTAAAATGGGTGAACTTGGTCATGTAGGGGCACAATCTCAGCATGCACAATGTATGGTTCCCAACTTAACCACCAAATGGGTGAGCATAGGCTTGGGCATTGATGGCAATCTGACCGCTTTTTCAATAATGAAAAGGGTTTGGAATGCTTTTATTTGGATTTGGGGCTGGTATGGGAGTGGGGTTGAGAAATGACTACCCCACCCGGCCACCCCACTCATTTTATGTTGTAAAGATACCAATTACCCCCTTCCACATGGAAGCTTTAAACATCACAAGTATTTCTGATTTATGGGGTTCGGTTGGGTTGGGGCAGGTTTCAGAGGCAAGGTGATAGAGAGGGAGGAACCCGTCCCATGTCCATCATCATCAGATTCATCACTACCTACCTCACTTTGCACGTAGGAGAGACAAAAATGCTTTTAGTAAGGCTTGTGATATGCGCAAATTCGTCATCCTTGACTTTGACCTGCAAAGTCAGTAACAGTGAACCAAGGACTACCGTGTGGCAGCCAAAGGAACTCCGATGGTAAAGTCAGGCTCTGAACAAGAAGGTGGAAATTGGCTAATAGAATTAGGGTTTCATACCTCGGTCATCTTTCTTGATCACCTAATATAATGAGAGCATTCATTTCGATCCTTGACTCTACCTCTAATTACACAATGGGGGGAGAAGATCTTGTTCATAATCTCCCCCTATCAAGTTATGTCCTTGTAGGGTTTTCACCCGTCCATGACTTAATCTTCTTTGGCCTTTGTTTTCCTTTTGGACTCAACGTCCTTAGTTGGACTATGTGGTCCAAACGAGCCTTGCTCTTATTCTAGCCCAAGGGTCTATGTTTTGGTCTTTCTGTCCTGGACCAAGCTCCTTGATCGCTGCCACATTGGGCTTGTGCAATATGGGCTTGATCTCTTGACTTATAGATTAGATTGGGCCTGACTTGGACCTGCCTTGGGCCTGACTTGGACCTGCCTTGGGCCCGACTAGGGCCTGGTCCGTCCATGCCATCTTCCATTAGGGTTGTTCGTGCCACATGTACGGCTGCGATTAGATGATTGTTTGATGTCTCGTCATCTTGAAAAGATAAGATGAGGAAAAAAAGGAAATATGAAGGGGTTTGAATAATTTGTCTAGCGGATAAACTAGTGGAAAGACATTCAAATGTTTCGATAATGGGTAATAAAACCATAGACATAAAGGACTCACATCCAAGAGACCTCAACATACCTCAACTTCTTGCGATATGCCACAATGGTTGGGACGCTTCCCACAGTACCACAACATAAGACAACTTGGTGAAATGTTGAGTTCAATGAAAGTCACTCTTAATGAACCGAAGGAGGACAAAGGAATTAGGCTAATGGAAACTCCTGCTTGCCTCTTATTAATAGGTCCAGCCTTACTCCATTTGATAATCGAATTGCAGCCTGGAACTTCTACTACTGCATGAAACAAAAAACTAGAATGAATGTAGAAGTTGAGCTAAGTTCAGCTTCTGTCCCATAAACTAATTTCATTAGAGACAAACATTTTTTTTTAAAAATGATATGGATGGAGGTGAGACCATATTTGAGGAAATCTGAATATTATTTGTTGAGCAGAGATGCCAAACATTGCATAACAACAAAAATGTGATACGATGAGATAAAGCGCAAAAGAAACAATGACACAGCAGCAGGTTAGCTATGCCTGACAGTCAAAATGTGACCTTTCATTTTGATGAACTAAAGAGTTTGAAATGAGTAATAGAGTATGATGTGTCATTTAGAATTTATATTGCTATCTGACATATTTTTATACTTCTGTATATGCTAAAATAAGTAACTACAGCCAATGCCATAAAATAATGAATCTAGCTATTGTTGTAATTTAAACTAAAAATTTAAGACTCTAGTTGATTCAATGGAAACAAGAAGAATAGAAACATACCCGATCGATCCATAGCGATTTCCTCGTTGATTGTGATGAGTTTGGATTGTTTGAATCTTCCGATTGATTCAAGCGTTTTCCCTTAGTTCTTTGTTGAGAGGATACAAAAAACAATGCCAAAATTTTTCTCAATTACGCATATGCTCAATCGGGGACCCATCCTATTTATAATGCCCATAAGTCACAACCCTTCAACTTACGGGCTGTGAATTTCCAATTCTGCCCCTCATTGAATTAGAAATTACATCCTTATTTACACCATGTTATTTATTAATACCTTATAGTCCAATACCCCTATTAGATCACATATTTAAATGGACTACACTTTAAGATAGCAATACACGTTATATTACATATGTGTGCCCACATTATTGGATTTGTCCAACAGCTATAAATAAAGTTTGTGTTCAAATCATATGAAAATGTTTTTTTTTATACCGTGTAAAGAAATTAGGACATTGAAGACAAAACAATTGTTAAATTTCTTTGGGCGAAATGCTGGGTGGTAAAAAAAACTCATGCAGAGGGTTGGCCAGAGATTTCTTGTGAAAACTGCTAGCTCATGTCTGTTAATAAGTGAATACTTAAATCTGTTTCATGGACTATACTACATGTTCTCATAGTTACCAAGTCTGTTTTTGTGGTTGTTCTTCATTTTTGTGTTTTATGGAACATCATGCTTGTCATGTTTTATCCAAATCTAATCTCATTCCGTTGCTTGGTGTATTTTTCAGGTTTTGTACCAAGGTACTTAAATGTAGTTGGAGGAGAAGATGTAGGGCGCAGTGTAGGTAAAGGTTATGCAGTTATTATTAGTGATTGTTCTTTCAAAATTATTTCTCAAACTTTTCTTGGTCGTCACCTCTGTGCAAGTGTGCTGCTAAGTTAAACTTGCCTATTAAGTACATATATTTTACCTGTCTTACTCTGTTTTGTTGCTTTGCATTCCTTTTTTATCAATCACTTGTATTGAGAGTATCCGTGACTGTGGGAATGTATAGACAATATGAACGCTGAGATAAGTATGCAGAGGCCCTTCCCTTCGACTAGGAGAGCACAAGAACCTATATTAGCAGCCTAGGCATGGAAAAGTTGGAATGTTAGTATGTTCTCGACAATAAGGTCAATTAGGCGTCGGTCTGAATCTGGATATGATGTATCTTGTTGGATTAACTCTATGCTTTGTGGGACAGCCTATTGTTCACTGGGAAAGACATTTAGTACTACTGATCGTCATTATAAACAAAAGAAGGTTAATTGCATCTATCCAGCATCGCTTCACCCTTTCAAGTTGAAATTTCTATTTATAAGCCTTCTGGTTGGGTATGACATTTACAAAACTCAGTGTGGCAAACATTTGCCTCTAATCACTGAATAAACCTCGGGTGATGATAGACAAAGCCTTGGTACCTTAGAAGCATTAATTAGTGCCATGGTTCACTGAGAATGGAAAGAACTGTGAGTAGTTAGAAAATGTTGTGCAAAATTATTTAAGAAAAACAAAGATATTGAACCAGGCAAGGTTATAGGTTTCTATTTGTGCCGCATTTTTTTTTTTTTTTCTGTTAGTCGCAACTGATGTAACTCTTTTAACTCATGTAGGAATAATTTGTTGCATGCTCATATCGAACAACATCTCCAACACTTGAATCATTTCTTTTTTATAGACAAGTGAGGGGAAATATAATTCAACAACTTCTGATACTTCAAACTTTTCTTGTGTACCGATAGATTCGGACTAATAAAATAAATGAAATTACAGTCAATGAAAATAATGAAATAAAATAAATTAATAATTTTTATTCAATCAACGTACTAACAATGAGAAAGCTTATACCTTATTTATAAGTAACCTAGTTTCCAAATTAAACTATAAGCTTAATAGGAAATCAAAAACCTAATTGAAATCTCTATTACAAAAATAATAGAATTCCATCAGTACCACTCTTCATCCGTCATGTGCATTATTGGTAGCAAAAGTTCAATTGTTCGATGATGTCTGAAATCTCTATAATATTTATAACTATATTTATTATTTTTCATAGCGCGTAGAGAAAGATAAAACTTGTGTTATCTTGAAAATAAAGACCAAGCCACAGTGGCACTAGCATGCTTATGGTTTATGCAATTGTCATTCTTACACTCTCTCATGAGCACTACTACAGTGCCTGGTGTTATGTTTGGTGCCACCAGGCACCATCTATTTATTGCGAGATATGTAATAATGCACATCTCGAAGCAGATGGACGGTGCCTGGTGGCTACCAGGCACCCTAGATTTTTCCCTCTCTCATATGACACGGGTCAATGATCACATCTCCAATATTCATGTGCTGAGTGGGGGGGATTTAGCAAAACATGCGACTCCTAGTCTATCATTGAAACCAAACATTTTCTCAATCTACTCCCTTGGTTACTTTGGTTGGCAATGTTGAAAGCTCCATTGGTGTTTTCTAAGTGCATGATTGGATAAACAATGTTCATAGCAAAGTTATAGCAAAACGGTGAAGATATTTTCTCCGTCTTAAAACATGTTATTTGTTGGTTTCTTCCCTGTAAACATCTTTAATAGTCCTATTATTCCATAGCTATAAACATTTCCTTACATGGACACCTCAACGATTTCATATTCTACAAATCATAAACTTTTATCTCTCAAAATATAAGCTCATTAAATATGGAAAATCAAACAAAACTGTGACATAATTCAATAAAACAAGATGGAAATAGAAAATGATTTTCATTCATCATCATCAAAGCCCAATTTCAATATTTTTTTGGTCGGTTACACGGATTTTGGTTCTCCAAGCAATATGGTCTTTTCACATATCCTCACCTAATTCAAGCTTAATGATGTCTTCATTTACGACCTTCATCCAAGTTTTCAACGATCGTCCCCTCCGTCTACATTCTCCATTAACTTGCCAATTTAGACATTTTCTAATTGGCGTCGTGTTTGGTCTCCTCCGCATGTAACTAAACCAAGTTAAACGTCTTTTCTCTAATTTTGTCCTCTATAGGCGCTACACCTAAGTATCTCCTAATTATTTCATTCCTAATTTTATCCTCACGGGTTTTACCACACATCCACCTTAACATACGCATTTCTGCTACTGTCATCCTATTCATATGTTGTCTCGTAATAGCCTAGCATTCTGAACCGTATAGCATGGCTGGTCGAATAATTGTCTTATAGCATTTCCTCTTTAGCATTGTAGACACCATTCTATCGCATAATGCTCCTGACGTCATTTTTCATTTCAGCCAACCAGTTTTAATCCTATGTTATACATCTTCTCTAATAGCTTCATTATTTTAAATTATAGATCCTAGATATCGAAAAGCCTCACATTCTGGGATCTCCACACCTTCGACCTCAATTGCATTACTCCTCCCTCGTGATTCACAATCAAAATTGCATACTAGATACTTCATCTTCGAACCCTTACTCGTAATTCACAACCAAACTTGCATACTAAGGGGGGTGTATTGTATATGGATTCTTATGGAATTGATAAATAATTTGAAAAGTCCACGGACCTTTTAAATTGTCCACGGACTTCTACTGATTTCTTAAATCCATAGACTTTTGCTACAGACTTTCTAGAGATTTATGAAAATCCACGGACTTTGTATGAACGACTTTTACAGATTTCTAATTATTTGCAAGATAAAAAAGAAGTTGGTAAATAGTGATGAAACAAAAAAAAACGTCCATAAAATAGAGATACATGTGCTAAAAAAACTAGAAAAAGAAAAGGTCATTAATTAGCATCTTTAAAATAAGAAGTAAACGTCCATAAAATTGTATATGATCATTCTTCTCCTTCATGATTATGGTCATTTTCTTCATTATCATTGTTAGCAACGTTGATGTTTGCTTGAGCTGCTGCCCACATTTGATTAGCATTACTCATTTTCCATTGATTAGCATTTTCTCTTTGCTGCTCTTGGGTTTGAATATCATCCCATTCAAAATTACCTTCATCATTCTCTACCGGATCATTTTCTGGTTTAGGAGGAAATTCATCTGAACGACATTCTTGTCGAAGAAAATTATGCAATCCTGCACATGCCAAAACAAGCTCCGCTTGTGTCTTGTAAGGAAATGGTGGTGCTGATTTTAAAATTGTAAACCGCGACTTGAATATTCCAAATATTCTCTCAATTACGTTCCTCAATGAAGCATGACAAAGATTAAATAACTCAATTGCGTTGACAGGATGGTTTCCTGGACTGCCAAAATCTTTGAGATGATATCGAGTGCCACGAAATGGAGCTAAAAAACGACGTCGGTTTGGAAATCCACAATCTCCAAGGTAATATTTACCTGATCATAAAAAATGTGCAATTAGTATGTTTATACTTTATACTATATGGTATAAAATTCAATAAGTTTGCTACATTTTTAATGCACGTAACATTATACCTTATGGTATTTTGAGTCCATTTTGTCTAGAAATAGCATCATTTAAAACTTTCGAATCATGAGCAGAACCCTCCCATCCACTAAGCACATATATGAATTGTAAATCAAAGTTGCAAGCTGCTAAAACATTTTGTGATAGTTTCCCATGACGGTTCCTGAATCTACTGACCTCACGTCCAACAACCGTTGCAAGAATATGTGTGCCATCAATAGCTCCAATACAATCCTGAGAAAAAAGAAAAATAATTACAACATATGTACAAAAAGAAGAAAAGAACCAATATTAAAGCAATACAGTGATATAAATATTTGCTATAAAACTTACATTGCGTACCTTAAAGAAAGGATAAAACCTTGTACTTTCTCTTATGTTAGGTGGTGTGGTATCAAGTAGCGGTGGTTTAGCCGTGAACATTGGAGCTATTGTATTCAAGCTCTTCAAGATTTTGTTGAAACTTCTGCTAACAGTGAAATGAGATCGCTCAAATACCATTCGAGGTTCACTATATCGATTGTTTTGACCGACAACTAGTAAAAAGGTCGCAAGCATTTCTTCAACACAAATATATCTAATACTCCGTAGAGGTGTTTTCTCTTGTATGATGACACATAATTTTCGAAACACTTCAGGATACATTCTGTAGACATTCTGAAAGATATGTGGGTCTCCATCCAATAACTTATTCATGTATATGTATCCATTTGATGTCACCGGTCATCGAGTCAATGGATGTCTAATACGTTCATCACTTATATTGGGCACAAGATTATATAACACATAAATCACTGCTTGTATTGCCGTTAGTAAAATTCTTATGGCCTTGTAAAACTCTTCATCCTGTTCATCAACTCCATACATATCCATTTCACAGATTGCTATCAAAGCAAGTACCTGAACAAGGTCATTATATATTCAAACAAAATATATTAGACATTAGAGAACAAGACATGTATCTAACAAAAAAAAAAGATAACCAGGCAGGTAATGACATGAAAAATCGCAATCCAACATTCAACAAAATCAAATCATTCAACACAACCAAATTAAAAATCATCATTTGCAAAATGAAATCAACACACAGTATTTAGCCTTATGCATATAAAAAAGTATCAAACTACATGACTTAAAAATCCAAATGGCCTATAGCTTATTAGCTTTATGCATCCCTTTGTGCCCAAGTGATCCAATCAAGTCTTTGGTCTGGACTCATCTTCAAGAAGGTGTCTTGCTTTGTTTTAGTGTTAAGAAAACTAATCGCAAAAAACTGAGCAGCATTATTCAATCCTGGTGTCTCTTGAATAGCAATCCAACATTCGTTGTTTGTTGATTCTCTCTTCTCCATTATGCCACAAATTGTTTTAAAACTGGTGACAATTTCACCAAAGCCACTTGATATGTTTTCCAGAATTGCAGCTTGAGTAGCTACCCCTTTTGAGTTGCTACTTTGTTCATAATCAGCTCTACTTCTTTTGCCATGAGCTCTGCTTTGTGGTGCATCATTTGCATTTTCAGTTTGCACAAATGCATTGATGTCTTGATCAAAGACCAAGTCATCCATGCCACCTAATTCCCAAGATTCATTTCCTTCTTCATCATATGTTGTGGCATTTGTATCATCACCTAGACCTATTGACCCCATCCCAGTTGCAGTTCCATTACCAACTGCAATCTTCAAATCCTCATAGTCTGCAAAAGTTTCTGACTGAAAGTGCGCATGCGCTAGATGTGACTGAAAAAAGATTCAAAATATAAAGAAAGTTAATATGTTAAAGAGTCAAAAAAATTAAGCTGTAAAATAGAATAAAAGTTCAAGATATTTAACCCACCTTCAAATAGTCTGCCCATACTTCATCAGGCGCAGTGAATCTCTTTGTGATCGGGTCCCATCCAAACCCAGAATTGTGGCGCATAAGCTGAGAGTAATTGCTGTATTGCTTCTTAAACCATTTCACTCGGCTTTGATACTGGCTATAAGTTATCTCCTTACTAATTTTCTCCTTAAGTTTTGGAAGTAACTTTGCCTCTATGGTTGTTTTACTTATAACACCATTAATATCCCTAAACCCAAGCATGGTGCCTTCAACCATGAGCTGGAGCAAAGCATTGCTCTCTTCCGCGGTCCAAGTTTTATAATCTTTTCGTTTACCGTTACCTTGTGAATCTCTCATCTATATATTACAACAAGTATTTTATGAAGCAAATATATGTTACTGTATCAGACACAACTCGAAAGTAGTTTCATTCCTCTATATGATCACTACATGCATGAAGCTAATCTATCATACATGAAGCATGTATGGTTATGCCTATATGCTATATGTCATATCTAATTAGAATTGGATGAACGTTTTATGACTATTGTTTAACCTCTAATGAATTCATATGATTATTGTTCAACCTCTAATAAAGACATGCGGTAGGATATCTCTAAGACATTATAGTTTATATACAAACATACATGATCCAACCATGATCAACTTATATAGTCCAATCATGATCCAAACACATGGAAATCAAAACCATAGTTACATAAATCTAGTCATACGCAACCAACTATAGCAAAATATCATATATGTAGCATTTATGATCCAATTAACCATCAAAAACATAGCTGAGAAGATAACCGGCGTCAAAAACATATATGCAAGGGATTGTAAGCCATAATGATCCATATAATCCAGCGATTTATAAACCCTAATTTAAGATGGATAGTGACAGAATCAAATAGACTGCAAGCATACTGAATTTGAAATGTTAAAAACGGAACTGTGAACAAAACAAGTACCCGAACACGATCAACATGTGTATGCTAGGTCTGGCTATTGGCATTTTTTTTGTAAAGGTTGTCGTATTATTATCTGGTAGTAGATAGATGCTTTCGACATTTATGGGTCTATGTGCTTGCAGTGCTACTTTCTTGTTTTTCCTAACATGGATGTAAAACCCAATAGATTTCCTATACTTCGGATGTAAAATTCGATCAGAGAATAATCTGATGTGGATGAAAGCAATTGGATACTTTGGAAGCATAGTGAGATACATTTGTTTCTCTTTCACACTGAAATCTGTGGAGTTAAACTGTCTGTGAAAGAGAATTAGAAGTACCGCCCTCATTGTTGGTGACCTTGCCAAGTCCATCTCCATTTCACTGCCTCCTCTTTCCATAACAAACAGTCAAGGTGATAATGGAGAATGGATCGACATTGTGGGCACAATCATCAACAACAACACCATCAAATTTTGACAGTAAGGACTACAACGTTGAATCGTCAAAGCAGACTTGTGTAACTATTGTATTGGAGGGTTAGAAGACCGATCATAGGAGTTGTTCCCTTTACAAGAGTTAAAATGTGAAACCGGCACCCAAAGTGACACTACTCATCATGGTGAAAGAGATAATGAAACATGTCAGCCAGGGAGTGTTGCTCAGCTACCGAGGACGTATGAACTGTGAACCAAGTAGAAATCGAGTTCACTGGTGACCAAGAGAATACTTTACTGCAAGAGAAAAAAAAATTGATACAAGCAGAGCTATCTAGATGGCTTTACATAACCATGTTTTTCATGCGAATTTCGCATCATGGAATGCTTGGTTGTCTTGTAGTTGATTCTGCGCTGTTCTGCAGCTAACAGCTATGCAAGCAAATAGTTGGATTTAGACTACTGATATTAGCAAACCATTTCTTCTTCCCCCCCCCCACCCTTTTGAAGCCCAAGAGTTCAAAATCTTCCAAGACTTCCACAATTTGTTTTTTTAAGTGTTTTCCTTAGTCTCAGGAATGGGCTTTGATGATGATGATGAAGTGTTTTCCATAGTACTTGTACATTATTCCAGTAAAACCAATGTTAAGGCAGTAAAGTGGTTTATAGGCTACTGATTCTCATTATCGTTAGCTACAGCCTACAGCATATCATCTCCATCTCCATCACTCGTGTCTGTCCACCATCAACTCCTTTCCTCTTCTTCTCTTATGTTTTTTATTTTTATTTTTCTGTTTTGAAGGGCATAGTTTTCGAAACTGGACTTGCCTTCAACTTCTGGTTGCCTTAATCCCAACTTCAACTAACTAGAAGATCAACTAAGACTGCTTCCTTCACTCATTTTCTGTTGTTATTTCTGACTTGCCAGATAACAAAGGACTATAGGTATTAAAATCCAATTACCGTGGCAAATGGCATACTTTCCACAAGTTCCTATTTGGACCTTCAATTATAAAAGGCATACTTATAAACCAATCAAAGATAGAAAACCAATCAAAGATAAACGCATACGTCTCTCAACAGTTATAAAAAAAATGCAAATTACCACACAGCATACAGAAAATGAACAAGAAAACATGGAAAACAATAATACAAAGGCCGTCAATTGACTCCTTGAAAACACAATGAGAAGAGCACAAAACACCCATAAAAATCGTTCTTTAGGAAGAATAGCTCAAATATCCTGCTGTTCTATAGAAAGGAAGAAGTTCTCGAAGAATGCAAAGACGTCATTCTTTCATAAAAAGTGAAAAACTAACTGTGACAATAGGTTCACAAACATCATCACCAATTTCATTATGTCATCATGATAAATCAAAGAATCTTTTTACCATACAGCAAAAAGATGTTACCATTATGATAGCATACGTTTTTTAATTTAACACAACTTATAAACCCTAATAATTTAATTCAAACCCTAATCCAAAATGATCAATGGTGCAACTATGAACACTATGCAAAGATAGAAAAAGAATTGAGAAAACAAGAGGATGAGAACCAACCTCTTCACGGGTGGCACAAGGAAGAACTTTGAGAGACTTTTTTTTCACGTTGAAATCTTTGATATGGAGGCTGGCAAACTATTGAACTTTGTTATTTATACCTAACACTGCAAAGTCCATGAGAATCCATGAGTTTCCAAATCCATAAATATGAATGATATTTTGAATACCCTGAAACTTTTGTGGATTTTTTGAAATCCATATTGAATACCCCTGGACTTTGTGGATTTCAGAAAGACTTTTTAAAATCCTGATTGAATACCCCTAGACTTTTGTGGACTTTTTAAAATCCAAATTGAATACACTTGGATTTTCAGAATCCATGGAATTTATTAAATTGCCACAAAATCCAGATACAATACACCCCCCTAGGTCTAAAACCCTTACTCTCTAAAGTCTCTCGCTACCTATCTAATTTCTGACTTAAACTTTTACTAGTCTCATAAATTAAGACAATAGCCAAAGGAGTTATGGTCGAGTGGTTAAGGCCTTGTGGGATTTATCCCCAGGTCCTTGCTTCGAGACCCTCCGGCGGCATATATTCTTTCGGGGTGATGTTGGCCTATAGGCGGCACCTCGGGGGATAGGTTACGGATCCTATCAAACACCGGCTTGCCTTTCAAAAAAATAAATAAATAAATAAATAATAAGACAATACCATCTGCAAATAACATGCACCAATGTACATCTTCTTGCAGATGTCTCGTCAACTCATCTATGACCAAAGCAAAAAGATATGGACTTAAGGTCGACCCTTGATGTAGTCCTATTGACACTAAAAATTCACTAGACATCCCACCCACTAAGCGAACACTTGTTACAACCTCTTCATACATATCCTTAATGATATCGACATAACATTGATACACTTTCTTCCTTTCAAGCACCCACCAAATTACCTTTCTGATCATAAGTTTTCTTCAAATCAATAAAAACCATATGCAAACTCTTACGCTCCTCTCGATATTTTTCTATAATTTCCTAAACAGAAAGATGGCCTCCGTAGTAGACCTACCCAGCATAAATCCAAATTGATTTTTCTAAACCGTGGTTAAACTCCTAAGCCTTCGTTATATAACTCTCTCCCAAAGTTTCATCGTATGACTCATAAGTTTTATCTTTCTATAGTTCGAGCAATTATGAATATCCCATTTGTTCTTATAAATTGGTAACACAATATTATGTCTCCACGAATCTGGCATTTTTCTAGCTTCCAAAATCCTATTAAAAAGCTTAGTTAGCCATTGAATCCCAACTTCTCCAGACATTTTCACGTTTCAATTGGTATATCATCCGATCCAACTGTCTTCCATGTCTTCATTCTTTTTAAAGCTTTTCTCACTTCTGTGGCACTAACTCTGCGATGGAACACGCGATGTCTCCCTTCCTGTGAAACATACCCCTCCAAGTTTAACTCTCCTAAATGTGTTCCATTGAGTAGGTTCCAAAAGTAATCATTCCATCTATCTAAAATAGTTTTATCCTGCATTAAAACTCTTTCCTCCTCATGCTTAACATGACTCTCAAGTCCCTAGTTTTTCGTTCCTTAGCTTGAGCTATCTTGAAAATATCATTCTCTCATTCATTTGTACCTAGCATATTATACAGATCATCATATGCTCTCTTATTAGCTTTCCCTACAGCTTTACTACTCAACTTCTTGGCTTGCTTATAAAACTCATAAGACTCTAGGCATCTATCTCTTTGACACTCCTTAAAGCATTTTTTCTTTTTTCGCAATGGTTTTTTGCACATCACCGTTCACCGTTCCACCACCATGTCTCCTTATCATATACACCTCCTATTTTGGTCTCTCCTAACTCTTCCTTCACACGTCTTCTTATTCGGTTTGCCAAATATTCAAAAAGACTTGCGCTACTAGTCTTATCATTTGGTTCTAAATTCTCCCAACCCTCTAAAACTGACTGCCCACCCAAATCTTCTTTCTAAAGTTTTGGCACACATCTCCCTATAAGGTCCACCACTTAATTCTTGGTTTAACTTAATTTTTAGCAATACGACCCCTTCTCTTAAGACAAAAATTGATGACTAACAATTTATGTTGGTTTGTCAAATACTCCCCTGGTATAACCTTACAATTTTTACGCCTACCTAAATCATGTCTTCTAACAAGAAAATAATCAATTTGACTTCTATTGTACCCACTAGCAAAGGTCACCAAGTGATCTTTCCTCTTTTTATAAAAAGTATTCACGATCCCAAAATCCTTAGTTAGAGCAAAATCTAGAATAGAAATCCCCGTAGTTTTTCGATCCCCAAAGCCTTGACCTCCATGTACCCTCTCATACCCAACTCTATCATTACTGACATGGTCATTCAAATCCTCGCGTAGGAAAACCCTATCGAAAGAGGGAATTCCAAGAACTAACTCCTCTAAAGAGTCCCAAAAATCCTTCTTAGTCTTCTCGTCTAAACTCATTTGGGGTGCAAACGCACTAATAACATGCACTATCTATAGGTCTAAAGCTAATTTAATACTTATGGTGCGATAACCCTTGCCTATTTAACACTACAGTCGGGCGCCACTGTAGTGCGCCTTGCTTATTTGTCACTACACCTGAGCGCAGGTGCAGCGCGTCACTTATAGTGGGGGACCCTATGCTTTTGCATTAACCTTTTTGAACCAAATTCCATGAAAAATGATGTGACGGGTTTTTTAACAGTTGGCTATCACAAGTCTAACACCAACCCTCTTCCTTTATCCGGGCTTGGGACCGGCCGTTGGCCAGAGTTAGAAAATGATTTTCATTGAAAAACTTAAATTAGGTAGGCAAAATAAGTTTTTTTTTAAAGGCAAGCGTGCCGCCGGTGGGTATAGAACCTAAAACGTGGGGGTTAAACCACTACAGCCTTAACTATCCAACCAGGCTACCATTGGCAGGCAAAATAAGTTTATAACATTGTAGAAATGAAAATTAGGCTCAAATTAGTGAGAGATAAATTACATGGTAGTTTTTATAAAAAAATAATTGTTAGTACCATATATATGCATATGAGTTTACCATGCCAAAACATCATTAGAAGTATTGTTGAGATGTGACGACATGAAATAAACTCATGTATATTGACTGAAGGAAGGAGACATTAAACATCTAAGGAATATGGTTTAAATAAATGTTATCTATTGTATTATATAAGATTTCGGGTTGTATAAGATTCTTACCCGGAGCAATATAACAAAATGGTCCTTTTATCGCGAGAGAACTTGTTTGACTTTGTGAAGAACTGTTAACAGGGGTAACAAACCCTTACTAAACCAAAATCAGTCACATGAGTTGTTATGTCATCATCAAGAAAAATATTGTTTGGTTTTAGATTGCAATGGACAATTGTTGATTAGCAATGACTGTGAAGATAATCCACTGCAAAAGCAACATCACTAGCCATGTTCATATGAGATCAAGTTTTTTACTGTCTATTTCTTTTTGGATGTAACCACTCTTTTAAGCTTCCATTGGGCATGAATTAAAAATTTAGTGCCTTGAAATCACTCCCTTTAAAGTCAACACCTGAACAAGCAATGATGACCTTGAGGAGGTTGTGGTGTTGAAGACTTCTTAATGCACTGCATTTGGACAGAAAACTCTTAAAAGCTCCTTGTTGTTGAAGATTTATTACCAAACTCTTAAAAGCTCTTTGTTGTTGAAGATTTATTACCAAACTCTTAAAAGCTCTTTGTTGTTGAAGATTTATTACCTTAACCGCAATAGTTATATTAACTTAAGGAATAACTTCTTTATACACACCGTACCGAAGCTTTCAATACCAATCAAACTCTCAGTAGAGAATTAGTTTCTCTGAGAAGCTCTGCATAAGTAATCCTTGTGAATTGATGGCTAAATAAAGATGGTGAGGAAAACTTCGCTTCCGACATTCTTTTTTCATAAAATGACTTAGGGCTTACTTTTTCACTAAATGAAAATTTTAGATACCATAGTTGATGTAATAGCTAATTTGTAACTGCTTTTATATTTTTATGACCAACAATGACTATTTCATTAACCCATGTAAACTTATAATTATATGACATATTTACCCTTCCTAAAAAAAATAAAAAACCTAATTTTATACTTTTATGACCAACAAAGACTTTTTTTTATTAATGATTCTTTTTTTAAATATTTTTAGATACTCTTTGTGCCAAGTATCTTTTCTTCCTTCAATACTTAGGACCATTGGTGCTAAAAAAAAATTTAACAGAGAAGTTGTAAGTGTATCAACAGTGATGTCAAAGTTGAAGAAGCGGGAAATCCCACATCTTCCCAATTTCCTCTAAGTTCAATAATTGGTTTCTCGAAAAAGGTATGCTTCCATCAATTTAGTAGTCTCCTTAAACATTTAGATTTTGTAATGAAACTATTACATATCAAGTCCTTTTTTGTGCAAAAAAGAAATCAACAAATAATTTGTCATCTAGTAAACCTATGGATTTGGGGTTATTGATTGTTGGTGGTGAGAACGGTGACTTCCAAACCACTAGTTACACATATGAATTCATTAGTCAAATTTAGATGCCCAATAGGCCTTCACAATATCATCTGTGTGTATAAATAATTATCAAAAAGGACATTGTGAACTGTTGAAAGAAGAAGTTGACATGGAGAAGCATGATCAAGTGAAGCTTTTGGGTTTATGGTGAGTCCATTTGTTTATAGGATTAGATGGGCACTTGAAATCAAGAGAGTAGAGTACGAATATGTAGAAGAAACTCTAAGTAGCAAGAGTCATCTTGTTTTGCCGAGTAATCCTGTTTATAAGAAGGTTTCTGCTATCATTCATTGAGAAAAAATGATTAGTGAATCACTTGTTATTATTACACATATAATAACTATGTTATAATTCCATTGGAATGTAAAAATTTATGACAAGTTAATCAAATTGATTTTATTCATTAATTAAAACCAAATTTCTAATCATCATTAACTACATTATGAAAAGTTTACCAAACCTTAGCATAAAAATTTGATTAATTTTTCAGTCAATGAAAACTTATAACAACTTATAATTTGTTGTTATAATTAGAATAATTAATATCGATACCTATCAGCGGCATGGGGTGGGAGGGGTTCAGGGTTAAAAAATAAAATAATAATAATAATAAAATCACTAATAAAAGAGTATTTGTTGGTCATAAAAGTATAAAATTAGGTTTTTTGTTTGTTTAGTAAAGGTAAATATGTCCTATAACTTTATGAGTTAATAAAGTAGTCATTGTCAATCATAAAACTATACAAAATATGCACAAATTAGTCATTACATCAATTACGATATCTAAATGATTTATTTTGTGAAGAAGTAGGCCTTAAAAGTCTTTTTTTTTTGTAGCAAATATAAGCAAGCAAAAGAAGGTTATAATGCTCAAAATAAACATTGGCATAAGTATTTTGAGAAATAGTGACTTTCCCATTCTTGTGGATGATGCATGGATGCAACTTTAGTGAAACAATACCTCCACATAGCTTCATGTTTCCAAAAATTGAAATCGCAGTAGAATTTTGAAAGATACCGCCTGTTGGGCCACCAATTCATTGTAGGACAAATCCAAATTTGTTAGAGAAGTCATATTCTCTAGATATTGTGGAATCTCCTCAGATAACTTGTTGAAAGAAAGTTAGGGATTTTAATAACTTGTAAATTGCTTAGTGATTGAGGAATATTTCCAGTAAATAAGTTTTGACGTAGGGAAAATTATCCAATGTGAAATAATTGCCAAGTGGACTTGGTAAATGTCCAAAAAATTATTACCAAAGAGGTGCAAGTCTACAAGATTACTCAAATTACCCACTTCAGATGGTAAGAGCATCCACTATTGTTGTCAAACCAAATTGCACAATTCATGAATTTTGGATGAAATGGTGTGTAGTGCCGGATTGCTAAAAAATAGCAGCCACCCTACATACAAAACTAGTTCTTGTATGACAAAAAGTAAAAAAAAAAATCTATTTATACTATGAAGAAGATGAGCGATTGAGAGAAGGAATTGATTTTATTTATTTATTTAATGTAGATACAAGAAATGGAGTCTTGCATGCCAGGGTTCCACTTTTTGAAACTTTGATTGTTGTAGAGTTTTTTTTCCTGCCATACAAGAAAATGAGTCTTGTTTGTGCGATTGCAAGTGGTTTCTAAGTTAAGAAACACACATTGCTAACGCATGAAACTTTCTGTTCTGAAACACCCCACTGCAACGAGTTTTTTTTTTTTTTTTTTTTACAATGACCAGTACTTGAGAACGATAGTAGATGCTCTAAAGGACCACTCAAAGCGTTATCAGATAACTCAAGGATACCACCAGATGATGGAAGAGCAAGAACTTATTTAAGTATGGTAATGCAAAATCAATTATCACTAAGAAGAAGTGCTAATAAACTTTGATGATTTCCAAGACTTGAAGTTATTTCTCCGTGCAACTTGTTGCTTGATAAAGAGAGAATGGTCAATAGAGTGGAACTATAACACCCCTACTTTTTCAATGACAATTAAAATTTATGCAACTAAAAAAAAAATTTCAATTGAAATTTTTTTAAAAAATCTTCTTTTATTTGACAAGTTATATTTTTCGAAATTCACTTAACTTTCTTTTCTTCCGAATCTCGGGGCGAGATTCTTTTGAGTTGTATATATTGTAATACCCGCCTAATTAAATAAATATTAAAAAAATTGTTATTTATTAATTGTGGCATATATTGTAATCTCATTTATTGGGAAAAATATTTGTTTTGTTTGTCATGGCTAAATTGAATAAGGTGTGTGTGTTTAGCCAAAATTTTGTAAACCTTAATGTTGATGGGTTGCTACTAAATTGTATTTGGGCTTGGTTTTGGGTTTTTATAAACTAATTATTAGGGTTTTATTTTGTGAAGTTAAAGGGTGGACTGCCTTTAGAATTTTAGTGGGGGCAAATAACCACCCACCCTATAAAGAGGAATTTTTTTTCTTTCTTCCCTCTTCCTTCTTCTTTTCTCCTTCTTCCTCTATGCAACAAGAGGGCTCATTCCCTCTATCTCTCGTTGAGCTTGGGGAAAGCAGTGGCGTGAAAAAAGGTCGAGATGGTGAGGAGATGACATCGGTGTGTGGTGTTGTGGCAGAGAACAGTCGATGTGGTGATTGGAGGAGTGAGTTCATTTTCAATCTCTTCTTGCTTTGATTTTTTTGATGCATTTTTTTGTTTACCCAGAATATGCTGTAGTTGTTTGATCAATTTGATTGGGTGTTTGATTGTTTAAGTTTATAGTTGAAGCATTTGTACTTTTGTAGTCAGTGAGTTATCTTTATCTGCTTTCCTGAATGAATTTCTATGGAGCTGAGTTTTTTTTTTACATTTTCATTATTGGTTTTGTTTATTTTCTATTTAATGCGGCAATAGGTCACTACACTGGTACTTTACTAGTTATTAGCTGTTTAAGTTGACATGTTAATGACATTTCCATCAAAGAAGTAAAACAGCTGATTGGTTCTTCTTTTATACAAATGTTGTGCTAAGATAAACCAAATCCAACCCCTAGCCCAGTTTTTTTTACCTATTCAATCTCAAGGAAATTATCCATTCTAAAAGCACAAGGAATGTGTTACCAATTGAAAAGTTAGTATCATGATGAGCCACATCCACAAATTATATTTTCTTTTGATCATTATTAATTTCCTATTATTTTAAATGCAACATTAGGACAAACTTACCCTGACTGTCATATGAAATCTTCATCTGTTTCACTTTTTTTTTCTGATGGGGTTGTCATTTTAATCTAATTAGAAAACCAAGTAAAACAAATGCACCTTTAGAAAGTGGTAAAGATTTTGAATACTATCAATTTGATGTCTTCCCCTGAAGTGCCAATCAGGAATGCTTAGGGAACATTCCAGGATTTCATATTTTTCAGCATGAATACTTGTGGTATTCTATTTGTACCTAAGTTGTTAATTGGCAAGTGATTCAAGGAGGGGTTTGATCCCACGGCTAAGAAAAACTTTTCCTGTCTCAATGAGATGGTAGGTTAAAAATTAATGGAAGTAAGGGAGTTGAGTAGGGGAAGACTGAGAATGGTGCAAGGGAAATATGTAACCTAGGGTTATTGGCCTTTTGCTTTGTGCAGAGCCCTTGAATCATTGAATGTAGTTGCAGAATATTATGTAAACTTGGTTAATCATGAATCCTAGAATGATGAAGATACAAACATTGGATATGTTTTTAAGTGAAAGCATTGTGTTAAATGTTTTATCCTACTAATGATTGTGAAATGTCTTCTTCATTTGAAATCTTGATTATTTTGTTTAGTTGAAAATTTTGTTCAAACTAACCTAGTCTTTGGCATGTCAAACTATCATGCTCCTTGGACTTAAACATTAGCTATGGTAAATAATAGTTGTTTTTGCAAGTTCATGTTAAACATTAAGAAAAGTAAAATAGATTAGTTCCAAAGAAGATTTGTAAGAAATTCTATGATGCTTGTAAAGCATTTTCTTCATTCTGCGTTGTTGGTGTCCACAAATTTTAATGGTTTGATTAAGTTGTTGCTTAGAGTAATTTGTTGAGAGGTGGGTATCATTTGTGTGACCATGCAGTTGGGAACTTCCCTTGCTGACAACAGGGTAGGAAGCATGAAAATATAATATGCTAGAAAGTTATGCTACATTACAGTGTTGTAGCATCACACTATTATCCGTTTTTTTTACAAAAGGAATCAGCCCAAACTGTTTGTCTCAGTTGAATTTAGAATTTCTTCTTATTGTGTTTCATGCTTCGCTTTCTACAACTTGATGGATCTAAAATGCAAATCCTTTTTTTGCGATTTTCTTTCATTTTAGTTGTTTACTTTGCCTTAAAGAATGATGGATACTGTGGTTAATTTATTTATGGTTGACAAAGTGTCACCATAAAAGAGTTTTGAGTTTTAGTTGATTTTTTTATGCTCTTTTCCACAACTCTGAAAAAAAATGAAAAAATGTGCTATGTATGCAGACTTGCTTGTATATGTGTGATGGAATTATGGGTATGCAAACTTGCTTGCATATCGGTGCACCGTTCCATGTGAGTTCGGTTGTACGTGTAGATTTAGGAAATGTTTGCCATGGATTAAACTTCGGGTGAGATGACATGTTCTTCAAGGTGGCACCTCACTTGGAACATGTACGCTCCGAGTGGTTTCGAAGGCAAGGGAGACACACTTGGGTGAGGTGTATTCGACACAAGGAGGATAGTGCGATTGTGGAAAAGAAGCGAGATTTCTTTTTCTTTTGTGTATGTGCATGATTACCTTAAAGGAAGAAACGAAATGCTCATTCGACTATTGAATGAGAACTATATGTCTTCCTAAAGGTAGAAAATGTGTTTTGTTGATGTTTTAATAATAGTCTGATATGACTGTGATTTGTATCGTAGTTTGAAAATAAATTACATTTATAAGATTTATAACTTAGAAATATTAACCTTTTCATGCAGGAAAGCAAGTCCACTCATATTTCTGCAGGTCAGACTTGCCATAGTCAATTTCTATAGTTAGGATGATAACACTTTTGCATCATTGAGGAACTACCTATTGGTGTGGTTGGTTATTGTTTTTGTTTAGTTTGATGTTATCACGTGTGAATTTATTGATTTTGGAATGAAGATTTCTCATACCAGCTTTTGTTGACCCAAGTGAGCTTTTGCTTCTTGGGTACATTCCTTTTGGAATGTAGCCGATTAGCCTTTCAGGTTTAAAACTTTGAGCAGCGTTACTGGAGTTCCATTAGTAGAACTAGCAACGTCAGAGTCTCTCCGGGTTAGAGTTTTATTTGTTTCAGTAATTTAATCATGTTTTAGTTGTTGCTGCTATTAGGGGTGGGCACGGTCCGGATCGGTTCCAAATTTGAAGGAACCTAACTCGAACCGTTTAAAAATAACGGATCCGGTCCGGTCCGGATCCCCTCATTTTGAACATTGGAACCGAACCTAACTCGAACCGTTTGGAACGGTCCGGTTCCTACGGTTCCAAACGGTTCCAATGTTCAAAATCTGGGGATCTTCTTTAAAATGAATCCAAACCAGAAGGCAGAGATTGGTAATTTGGTATTCAGATGTGAAAATCTTATAATTAGATTCACTGAATCCAACAAACAGAACAAACCCATGGTCTCAATTTTTCTCAGAAAATTAAAATGAAAGAAACAGAGAGAGAGAGGCGAATCAAGAACAAAATTATTACTCCTATTTGAAAAACAAACATTAAACATTTGATAGTGCCCTAGATCAATACTACAATACATCAAGAACAAAATTACAAAAGATTAAACATTTTTCTTACTTCCTCTTGGTGAAAGAGTTGAACTTTGGTGGGCGAGAGAACAGTTGAAGCACGCACACGAAAATGGAGAAAGGAGGCAATGGAGAAAGAAACAGAGATCAACTAATTACCACCAAATCCATCAAATCAGATCTCAAACCATCATCACTTCCATCCATCTTTCCTTCAATCCTTTCAAAATATGAGGTAGGAAACCTCACATACACCAACCCAACACCCTGTAAACATCTTGGCAGATTACAAGCACAAGCATGGTAATAGGTTCTCGGTCGAAAACAGTATCAAACATCCCCAAATTCGATCAGGTTTTCTTCTTCCAGGGAGTGCAAGTTGCCCCATTTCAACATCGATCGAATCCCGCTTCAATGACCTTCAAGGCCTATTTCTTCAAATCAACATAACTGAGAAACGTTTGGTCATCAGATCATTCATCTCTTCTCATTCCAGAACAGAAAAACAGGGGAGAGAACATCAAAGAGAGGAGAGACCTCTTCTTCGACAGACCTCATCCCTTCGACAAATCTCTTCTTCGACAGACCTCTTCTTCGACTGATCTCACTTCTTCGACAGACCTCTTCTTCGACAGAGAGAGGAGACGAGAGGAGAGGAGATCTCCTTCTCGAGACAGAGAGCAGAGAGAGGAGAGGGAGATCTCGCTGATCTCTTCTTCGACAGCTCTCATCCCTTCGACAGACCTCTTCTTCGACAAAGAGAGGAGAGGAGAGGAG